>VUQI01061710.1:13405-41756 GCA_015106735.1 Paratilapia polleni
AAAAGGTGGAGGGGGGGGGGGGGGGGGGGGGGGGGGGATAAAACCCTGATGTTTTTATCCACAGGCCAAGGTGAAATGGACCAGAGAAGGAGGAGAGGAGGGGGTTTGGGATCTGAGGTCATTTGACTGAGGGTTGATGTGGTTCTTGGCAGGAACAACTTGAACAACACCAAAATTGCAGCATATCATGAAATCCACCCCCTCTGCCTGCCCTCAGGTCTGGAGAGGTCAGACAGAGATCCTGGCAATAATTGTGAGGGAGGTGTTAATCCCTCCCACCATTATCAGAGGGCCCACATCAGAGTGACTGTGCACCTTCCTACTACACTTCCCTTATTCACTATCCCGTGGTTTGTATTTGACTGGAGGTCTACAGGTCAGTTTTACCACCCACCTCACCCCTCCCAACCCTACTGAATTGTACCTCATAGAGGTGTTTATGGGGAGGCTGACAGGATGTTCGGCCCACCAGGAGATCAAAGTCACTTCAAGTAAATGCGCTGTTGCTCGCTGTGACCTTTTCAACTCTTGCAGGGTTAACATCACAGACACATGCAAGGCTGGGATTATGGAGGAGCTGGATGAGCTACATAGTGACAGCAGATCAGTTTCCTTCCTGCTGTGGTTCACACACAAAAATCAGAGCTCATTTTTCAGTAATGGGTGATCATCCTCAGGCAGTGGGGCTGCTGGCTCACAGAAAAGAAGATTACTGAAAGTAAGTGTGCAGTCACAGTTAATGGCTTTGTCAAGAAAGAGCAATGCAACTTCAGACAGAGAGAAGACAGACACAGGCACCCACAATGCCATTTTTAAGTTACAAGGAGCTGAATGATTTCCATCTTACAAGAGCAATGCAAATGCTAAACAATAATGGGAAAGAGAAGTCCAAATTCAAAGCAGTGTTGACTTTCACAAAAGGCGTTTCTATAGGATCACTTTCACTCCAAATAAAGACATTTAAACAACAAATACAAATACATTATATACAGCATGACTCAAAACTACTTTAGATGGAGGACTGCGACTGTAATGACTGTAAACACAGAAATCCAACATTGATAAATTCAAAGTCTCTGAAGTTACTGCATAGTTATGTGAAATATTACATTCACAATGGTTAGAGCAAAACATAAAAATGTTGCATAAATTGATCAGTATGCACAAGACATGATTTTATTCACAGACTGTCTCAGTGGTGTGCAACTTATAGATTTATTCTCATTTTACTGTCGTATAAAATGTGATTTTAGACAGCCTGAATGCAGCAAATTCTACAGTGCTGAAAGCAGGTGAAATGATAAGTAAACAACATTTCAAATATAGTTTCCTTTGTATTTTTATATGCATTTATTCAGAGAATCTCTGATGACTAGTCATCTGTATGTGTGCAACATGTTATGGGTATTGCTTTCACCCAGATAGTTCCCTTTGTCTCTCTCCCATTAATGACACTGCATAACAACTACTTTGTTCCAACCGCAGTATTTAAAAAAAGAAAAAAGAAAAAAGAAAGAAAAAAACGCTGGCAGGAAGTGAATTCCTCTAAAGCTCACTGACAGACTTTCTACACACATGTTTCAGATGTTCTCAGTACTTCATAAACAGTTTTACAATACCAGCACAGTCAACAGTTCATCGTATCCACGTCTGAGTCACAGTGGAGTAGAAAAGTGTGTTCAAATTGGATCAACAAGGATAAAAACAGCTGACATAGAGTGATTTTATATTCAGTGTTTATACAAGGCCTTAGATGAAAAAAAAGGCACTTTTCAGATCAAATGAAACAGGAATACAGTCGTATGGTGAACAGAGTAACAACAAACCATTACAGGAGCATTTATAAAGGCCTTTATAATATTATGTATAAGGCAACAGAAGGGTCTGCTTTTGAGGTTCATTGCATCCAAGCTCCACATGATTTAAAAAATGAATATACTTCACATACTTGACCATTAAAGCAGTTACTGCTTTAATTGTAACAGTTTTATATTACCTGGAGCCTTAAGGAATGCAGAATTATAAACTGTGATATCCTGGCACATTTCTGGTGCACGGATAAGGATCTTTCAACCACTAAATATTATAACACAGCATAAAGTTTAGTCTCATTACCCCGTGTCTTTCTTTACAAAGTCAACCCTCTTGTGGTATTCGCCAGTATTGCAAAATGGGAATCTCAAGCAACGTCTACTGTAGTTTTTCAAGTTTTCAGGAGTTTTAAGAAGATGCCATTGCCACAAAATGGCTTTGGGACATTCAACAGTACAGGTATTGTAGCTGTGCCTCTGACAATAAAGGAGCCAAAAACATGGAGCCTGGGGAGTTCACAGCACGACTTGTCTTTGTGTCTGAGGCTGAATGTGGATCAGAGTGAGTCAGTCCCCTGAAATATGACTCAGAGTACATGCAGTCCAACAGCAGTTCACAACCTCAAACACCAAGCTCTTCTCTATGCACAAAAACAAGGCCACTCTTTGGAATGATGCTGATTAAAAACAGTATAACTGTAAATGAAATATGCAATAACATATAAAACCATTTAAGAATAAAAAAAGTGCTCAGTGTATAGTTGCTCTGTGGGAGCGATAAGTGGCTGGCCGGAGAGCATAGTTTTCTGTTCTTTACAGTTTGTAAAGGACAGGAGGCCTTGTCGAGTCTTGCGAGTGTCTGATGACGCACCCATTTGCATCCCACAGAGTCCTCAGTGTTCCTCCCACTGTAGCTCATCTCATTTGCCAGCATTCTTTGTGGGATTGTACTCCGTTTCACCTGACGACACCTGAGAGATGCGGCGTGTGGAGCCCCACAGGCGACGGGAGAATTGTCCTGAGCGAACCTGAAAAGAGGAGGGGGTAACATGTTAATCTTCACTTCTAAAGAGGCTCAATTATCATACGAAAAACCTTGTTTTCAGCAAACATTTAGCATACAAGACCCTCCTTCCCACACTTAAACATGCACCGCCCCCATTCTCACATCTCACAGTATCACTCCAACTTCTCACCTCCTCTGGCTTCCCAGCCCCCACCACAATTAACTTCCCGTCTTCTAGTCCCACTAGGATGTGGCTGCACTCTTTGGTGACAGACACACTCCTCACAGGGACCCTCAAGGCCAGGGGTGCTACCAAAGCATCCAGGCTGCCAAACAGGAGAATTAGAACCAAACTTTTTGCCCTAAAGTTTTGTATAAATGCTGTAAATTAGCAACCTTAAAATTAACTTTACACTGTGTTCTTTATTTCTTTACCTGTATAAGTCCCGTATGTGGAGGTTGCCTTGCACAGTCCCCAGGATGACATATTCAGACACCAGGTGCAGTGCCGTCACCTGCTCCTCCATGGTGAAAGAGGACAGCAGACAGGCGTTCACCGAGTAAACATGAAAGGAGTACTTGCCCTGTAGGAATAAGCAGCATTTGGATACTGACATAAGCAGAAAGAGAAAAGCGCCTCTACATTCAAATGCACTGCAAAATATGTATTTACGTACCTTCCTGTTAGAGCGTTCCTCCAGAGATGTCTGTACCACAATATGGCCTCCCATTCCCACCTGGAGCTCGGAGATCTGGGTGGGTATGCAGCTATCGCTAGGAGGCCGCAATGTTCGCAAGAACTGGCCTCGTCGAACTGTGTGCACTATCACAGTTCCATCCTGACACACAGTAAGCAGAACCAGAGTTTCAGTAAAGATGCAATGGCACTTAAACCTTTTTTTTTTCCCCACATTTTTAAACCACTGCTACATGGACTTACATGCAGCTAGAATACTAGTGTTTTGGCACCTTGTCATTTGGCAAGGTGACAACTTTTGGCAAAAGAATTCAAATTTAAGTTCCTATAATAAGAGCTAAGCATTGTCGACCTGAATTTTCTGTCTGTCTTCTCTGGTTTTGATGCTATTAAGAAGCGTATGGAAAAATAGCCAACATGTGAGCTAGTCAAAGTGTGGTTTGAGCTGTTATGCTAGGCTTTCCAAGTATAATACCAGTGGCTATACAATGGAAACATTTGTCTACATACACCTATTAAACCTCTGTTTCTTTTGCAATTTGCTCAGAGAACATGCAAGTAGCATTTTAAGGGACACTGTGGATATATACTGTTTTCACACATGTAATGAGGCCTAAAGTTTTCTAGACATTGAGAATGCAAATGTTAATGT
The DNA here is from genome assembly GCA_015106735.1 of Paratilapia polleni. NCBI lineage: Eukaryota > Metazoa > Chordata > Actinopteri > Cichliformes > Cichlidae > Paratilapia > Paratilapia polleni. Next base: position 17,572 of record VUQI01061710.1, read on the forward strand.
TTTCTTATGTGAGAAAAGCACAGGTAATGGTTTGGTAGATTCACAGCAAGCGAGTTGGTATCATGCCTTCTGTGCACTCTACTTCGGCAGGACCCGGCTCTAAAACAAACTGAGTATTTCCAGAAGTGAGAACACATCTGAAGCATACGATCTCCTGTTGTATGCTACATGTGCAAAAGATCAACTTTGGACCATGGCTTGATCTGATTTTCCCAAAGTTGCCTGGACTTCATGTGTGAAACAGATCTGCATAATTTAAGAACTATGTACTTTAGAGGTTAAAAAAAACTTTTGGCTTAACATCTTTAAACTTCTCTGTTAAACAGTAATAAAAGCACTTTATTTCAGCTTCAACATGTCCAAGTTTAACATCTCTGACCTTTGATCCAGAGACAGCCATGTCCAGTTGAGTGCTGATGGCCACACAGGTTACTTCCTGGTCATGTCCACAGAGAATCTGTACTGGCCGAGGAGACAAGCCACTGGAGAAGCCATCCTAAAGGACAAAAAAAGAGAATCTATGAATCTATGCATGAAGGGTTCATTTTGAACATAGCAGATGATTACTGCTGTCTACAACTGCTGTATGTGAATGAGGTTAAATGTAAAGATGATCACCTGCTGTAGAACCTGCCACACTATACAGGATGTGTCCCTTGAACCAGAGATGAGGTAGATGCCACAGAGATCCAGAGCCAAGCAAGTAACAACATCTTTGAGGAACACACAAAAATACAAACAAATATGTAACATTGCCAAAAATAAAAAATATTCTTTTTGACACATAACAATCAGAGCTCACCAGTGTGCCGGCAGATCCTGCCAACCAGCTTGCCTTTCCCCAGCTGGGTGACACGAAGACTGTAATCCCAGTGTCCTCCGCTGAACAGCAGGCGACCATCGATTGACACGACCAGCACCTGAGCACTGATATCGACTCCAGGAGAGAAAGGTCCACTCAAGGAACGCTGAGTTCTGAGACACGGAGCACGAAAAGATCAAAGCAAATTTTAAACAAACAATGAGAGCAAGCTGTGGCCCTAATGTGGAAGAGATTTATAATCTGCAATTAAACTGTCATGTGACTTCTGCAAATTACAACCTGTGTGAAACAAAGTGTCCAAATGGTTCTTATCAGGTCTCATTCCCTGTTTATGTGATCCATGGAAAAGATAAGCTAAAAATAAGATCCATTAAAGCAAATTTCAGTTAATTAAACAGACTTTGAATCTTCACAGCCAAGGGCAGATAAACAGATGTTATGCTTCCATCCAGCTTTCAGGAATTTTATTCATCCTTGGAACTGCTGTAATTTAAAAAAGTGCATTTGGACTCGTTCGGTTAGAAATTTCTGGAATAAACATCCATCAATAAACATCCAAAAATTAACATCCATCATTTGAACACAAAGTACCCAAAAGTAGAGTCAGATAACACCGCCCTGCATCATATTTGCTGTATGAAATCTAACACTTGTTCTTTACCAATTTTGGGTTGCTGATTTCAAAAATAATATCCATTTTGCTTTTACAAATGGCAATTGTAAACATGATCCAGATGTTTTTGCTATATCTGTGAATGCTTCACTATATCCAAACAGCGACAAAACATAACAGATTTTGTGAAAAAGGCATACTTTGCTTATTTTGTTGTGAAATTAGGCAACCAAGACAAGCCACGGGCACCCAATTCAGTTTGCTGGGTGTGTGTCAAAACCCTCCGAGCATGGACTAAGGGAAAGAGGAAGAGCTTCGGTTTTGGTGTTCCAATGGTATGGAGGGAGTCACAAAATCACTTTGATGACTGCTACTTCTGTTTAGTCAATATTTCTGGATGCAGTTCCAAAACTAAATCACCACCTCCTATTTTTACTGGTTTAGATGATGGTGAGAGAGAAGAGTCTGGTGATGTTTTGTCTCCAGATGGAACAACACTGTAGTGATGAGGACTTTGAAGATCCATCTTCTAGTAGCTCATCTGTCCCCCAGTTATTCACTCAGCCAGAGTTAAATGACTTAGTGTGAGATTTGGATCTACCAAAGGAAGCGGCTGAGTTGCTTGGGTCTAGGCTCAATGAGAAAAACCTCCTGGCTCCAGGAACCAAATTTTCTTTTTATAGGCATCGTGAGAAGGATCTTATCCATTCATTGAAAGGAATGATTCTTTGTCTATTGTGTTGATGTTGAAGGTCTTTTGGGTGCAATGGGTTGTGAGTACGATGCAGATGAGTGGAGGCTGTTCACTGACAGCTCAAAAGCCAGCCTAAAAAGTGTCCTACTGCATATATGTGAAAAAAATTGATTGGCATTTTGTGACAAAAGTGTACGTGATTGAATGTTTTTATTAGTATTTTTGAACTCAGCATTATTGAATTAGGTAATATCAAATATTTTCTGGAAAACAGCAGAAATTAGATTTTTTGATTTTTTTGATTCTGTACTTGAGAGGTCGTGGTCAGAAAAGAAAAAAAAGTACCAGGCAATATTCTGCTGGGTACTCTAATTTGTTCTGCCATCAGCTTTTAAATAAAGCTCTTTTGCCACTTGCCACACCTGCTTCTTGAGTCCTGCAATTGGGCCCTTATCAGAACATTATTATGAGTAATTTCTAAACACTTTTCTCCCTTGAAGTTCCCATGGGTGTATTATTTGTGAAGGCACTCACTTGGGATTAGTCATTGTGGGGTCTTTAGTGAAAGTGAAGTAGTTGGCGATGTTTTTGTCGTACGGCAGCCAGCTGTGTGTCCCTATCAAGCCGTTGGAACTTACAGTCACCTATAGAAAAAAAAAATTACCACAATATAAAAATTATAATCTTCTCTTATACTATTTAACAAAATGTCTTACTCCTAATTTATAACTACACCCTGGCTGGGTTCAGTTATAAATTTGGCCCTTACCATTGTATCAGAGCCCTGGTTGAAGACAGAGCGAGTCTGGGTCTTTGGTACCACAGCTTGGACCAGAGGAAAGCCATCACTTACCACCTGAGGTACACACAAAAGCACATGTATAAATATACGCATACATACACACCATTTCATTATTTGTTTTGAGGAATGAGTTTACGACAAGAGTTTAAAAGCATTTTAGGCCGCACCTCCACAAATATCCAGAGTTTTTGGAGATGCTCAAAGATATTCATGGGGCGAGTGTCAAGGCGGGCCTGCCGCCTAGAAGCATTCTCAGCTGACATGCGAGGAGGATGAGGTTCCTGATTGGACACAGAAACATGCTTTTTTAAAACAGAAAGTCAGGGAAATTATTTATCCTGAAAAGCAGCTGTGAAATATTATGAGCGTACCTTAAGAAGCTGACAGGGTGTCTGCCCAAAGTTGCTGATGATGCCTTCCAAGGCTTTGCGCTCATTCTCATTGGCTATTGCATCCAGATCTACTGCACCTGCAGAGAGATCAAACAAAATGTAAAAATAAGTCACATGCAAGAAAACAGAATAATACTTAATGCTGAGTAAAGTTTTCATGTTTTTTTTCAGTTGTTTATTCTAGCCTTACCTTCATAAGTACAGTAGTAGAAGACATTGAGAGCATCCACCGCCTCTTCACCTCTCTGCTTATAACCAAAGATCAGGTCAATCCACTCATGGAGGTGACTGGACACATGCTCAGACTCCTAGAGTTTAAGATTAAAGAAACTGTCATGTTTAGCAGTTGCCTCAATAAAGTACGCTGAAAAAACAAATGCATGACTAAGTTTTAAAGTTTTTAAAGTTTTAAAGACTCAGGATGTTTGTGTAGACTCACCAGTGCTTTCCTGTGTTTTCTGATAAAGTCTTCTCTTGATGACGCCCAGCGAGGCAGAACAACATCTGTCACTGGCTCCTGAGATATTTGTAACTGGCCTAGGTCAAAGTCTATAACAACCATGCAGCAGTTATGTGTTAGGTTTTTTCACTAAACATTTATTTGCATATCGACAATAATTCACCTTCACATCACACAACGCACACACACACACAACAAAATTTGCTTTGAAGCAGCAAGCTTTTAAAACAAAAAACATGAGTGCCCTTTACTGTTCATATTCTGCAGGAATTCTGGGAAGTAGAAGAACTCAGGGATGAGCTCTTTGACATCAGCTGGACTCTCCATGCGAGCCTGCCAGGCTGCTGCCACCGAGTGGAACTGTCTGTCTGCACAGTCAAACCTAAACAACGGAAACAAGCACCAGTGTGAGTTCACAAAATACCAGGAAACTAAACAAACTCCTGAACTAGTCAGCGTTCCCACCCACTTGCCACTCTGCAGCTGGATATGCAGGGTGGTGAATGGCTCCATGCGGATCATGTAGTGCATGACTCCTGCTGCATTAGAGTAGTGTGTGCCATAGTGGAATTTGTCAATGGTGCCTGTTGGGTCCTCAAAGCTCTCATATCTAATGGCAAAAAGAAAAATATTTTCAAATATTATTGGCATTATTGCTAATAATTATTGGTTAAAATAATTAATAAAGCACATTTGTTCCCTTTCTTTTTGTCGATGTTATGTCATTGTCAGACGGCAGCACAGGGACTGTTTTGAAACCTCAGATGGTCTCAGATGGTGCATTCAGAGCAAATTCACACTGTAATATGCCCACTTACTTTTCTCTGACATTCTGTGCATGACGTGGGTTGACCACACCTATAGGTTTGGACAAATCTCTGAAAACTGCAGGGTCCTCCAGATCCAGAACAGAAGAGGTGTAATCACACAAGACCCAGGGGAACTGAAGAGAAACAAAACACACAACTCACTGTGACATTTCCTCACACTGAAATCTTCAACAATAAGAGAAGCACAGATATAAGTAGTAAACAATGTCGGGATACATGCAGCATACTTACCACCGGATACTGCGACAGGTCGTTGTAAGTGCGTCCAGCAATGGTGTTCAGTTGCATCAAATACTCAAAATTGGAGATTTCTCGGCATACCCATTTCTGTTAACATCAATATTAGACTGGTCACAAACATGAACATTATTCAGATCAGAATAACTCAGCTTCATATAAAGTAAATTAACACCTGTGTGAGGCCAGATGCCTTCAGTAGCTCTTGGGGAGAGCGGGAGCCAAAGTAAAACAGGTTTGGAGGCCGCAGACCCAGTATCCTAGAATAGACTTTGTTTCGTACCTGAAGGGTGAGAGATTGGGAATTTTAGAGCTTAAAGAAGTCTCTGTTTCACACTACCAAATGACCTCAAAAGCGCAGATTTCACTGAAACTAAACAGCAGACACACAACAAAATTATGTCTGCAACTCCCCAAGGAGTTCAATTTAAAATGGGTGCCACCTTCTTTCTGAAGTTGATGAAGTAGTGAGCCTGGTCGATGAAGAAAAGCTCCAGTGCAGACCTCCGCAGGTTGTAGCGCCTCAGATGAACTTCTCTGAGCTGCGACAGAGGTCTCTTGATATCGAACCCAATTCCTAGAGGCACAATTATTATTCACCTCAGGTAGAACGCTTTGAAGAATGATGAGGTGCAGTAAGGTGTTGTTTTCACCGTCACATATATTTCTTACCCTCCTCTGTCTCCTCTTTCTCACTGCTGCCGTCATAGAAGTACAAGTGATGTGTGGTAACCTCCAGACGACCGGGAACAACTGCCACAATGGTGATGAGCTCACAGTCTTCAGACAGAACCAGCTTTTCTTTCTGGTTCTCGTCTTCTCCCTCCCCCCTGCAAGCATTGAAAAAGTCAAACATGCATTGTCTACACTGCAAATGTACATCAATGGATGTTTAGCAAAAAAAAGTTGCCTGGTCCATGTCCTTTAACTTTTTCCCTGATGTCGAAACATGCTGCAGAAGGTGGCATATATTCTACAGAAATCTGGGACTCACGTGTTATCCAAAAAGACAAGGTCCTCTTCTCCTAACTGATCGTCCTCCATGTCGCTTACTTTTGCTTCCTTAGCAACAGCCAGTGGGAGGGGTTCAGAGCCACGGGGGCTTTCAGCTCCTGAGCATCATTAAAAAAAAAAAAAAAAAAATGACAACATTGTCAGTGCACCATTTCTCTTTGGGGAAAAATATCATATGCTTACAATCTGTGGCATACCCATGTTATCACGCAGGGCGCTGGCCTCACTGTGTGGATCATAGTTATAGTTGGGCACAAGTTTGAGTCGCATCTTTGAATACGTCTCAGCACTGGACAATTTCCATTTTACTTCTGGCTGAACTCTGATATCAAAAATTAAATGAAAAGTCAGAACATTTTTGGTAGGGAAGAACAGAAAAATGACAATTTAGTCTTAGAAATACAGAGTTTCCTCTCAGATTTACTAGTTGAGAGAGGCCTGTTGGTCATACCTATTGGCCCATGCTCCTCTCTCACAGGTCAAAAGCCTGCGGAGAGCCTTCCAGTGCTGCCACACCACCCCCTGCTGGCTGGAGTTCTGCTTCTGCCAAATCAGGTACCTGTTGTTCTCACTCCTGATTCGCTTCAAGCAGGGATCGACTATTGCCTCCTGTTTTTACAGGCACACATATAAAATAAGTCATCAGAAACTGGATTTCAGCAGTTTGTAGTATGAAATACGAAAGGTCTTAACCTGAAACTTGGATTTGCTGTCAGATCTGTCCTTGTCCTGTTTAAAGGCTGTACTCATCAGGTCATCAAAGCAGGAATTCCAGAAATTGGACATGATGTCATGGCTCCTCCCAAATGTGTCCAGCTCATACTGCTCCATGGTGGGCTGAACCTAGAGGCACATTTTAAGAAGTAAGTAAGTAAAATGTATTTATAAAGCACATTTGAACACAGCTTTCACTGACCAAAAGCTGCTTCAGTACTATGAAGTGCTTTGAAGGCAAACTGAAAGGGTTCCAATATATCATGAGTTCAGGAAAGGCACCTGTTGTGACATGACATCACTTTTGAAATAAATGGTAATTTAGAGATAGGATGATAATTTTTTGGACACTTTGCATCAAGGTTTGATTTTATTTTTTGAGTAAAGCCTGGACAATAGCATGCTTAAAACATGCAGAGACAGTGACAGAGGTTAGGTTCAATCAGGTTGAGGTCTGGACTTTGAATGGGCCATTGCAACACCTCAATTCTTTTCTTTTTGAGTCATTCTGTTGTAGATCTGCTGCTGTGCTTGGGATCATTGTGCTGTGGCATGACCCAATTTAAGCCAAGCTTTAGCTGTCAGACAGATGGTCTCACATTTGACTCTAGAATATTTTGGTGTACAAAGGAGTTTGTGGTCAACTCAAAGACTGCAAGGTGCCCAGGTCCTGTCATTGCAAAACAAGCCCCTCATCACCCCTCCAACACCATCCTGACAGTTGGTACAAGGTGTGCTGATACAACATGGCACTGAGCATTATGGCCAAACACTTTGCTCTTGTCTGTCCAAAGGACATCATTCCAGGAGTCTTGTGGTTTGTTCAGATGCAACTTCGGAAACCTAAGTCGTGCTGCCATGTTCTTTTCAAGAGAACAGTCTTTCTCCTGGCAACCCTTCCAAATAAACCATACTTGTTCAGTCTTTTTCTAATTCTACTGTCATGAACTTTAGCATTTAACATGCTAACTGAGGCCTGTAGACTCTGAGATGTAGCTCTTGGGTTTTTTGCAGTTTCTCTGAGCATTGCACAGTCTGACATTGGAGTGAATTTACTGGGATGTCCACTACTGGGAAGACTGGCAACTGTATTGAATGTTTTCCACTTGTGAATAATCTTTCTCAGTGTAGAATGAGGGAGTTCAAATTGTTTGGAAATGGCTTTATAACCCTTCCCAGATTGATGGGCAGCAACAATTGCTTTCTTTAAGATCATTGCTGATATCCTTCCTCCTTGTTAACACACACCTGAATGCTCCAGACCAGCAAACTGTCAAAATGTCTGCATTTATAGAGGTGCTCACACTTGCTGATGATCAGTTAATCAAGTGCATTTGATTAGCAGCACCTGGCTGCTACTTACACTACTTAAATCCTATGGAAGCAGTAAATGTGTACTTAGTTCTTCACACACTGCTTCTGCACTTTGGCTTAGATTTTGTTAAATAAATAATTTGCTAAGGACCTGTTAAGATTCATTTTATAATGTCCTGATACATAAAACCATAGAATTTAAAGAGGGTGTACTTTCTTTTTACCATGACTGTACAGATATCAGAGAAATGTGTAGCTCTAACGTTTTTCTCCACTGCCTGGTCTGCCAGAGAGAAAAAATAAATCCTTTTTGTGTTAAAGTGTGTGTTAAAGTCTTTACTAAAGAAGGATAGCACTGGACAAGTCAGCACAGTAAAAAATATGATGCAAACCAAGCAAAATAAATGCATATTTTCCAATCAGTGGAACCCCTTTAGGTCAAGTATTAAATATTAGATATCATTTAGCTTATTTATCATAAGCTCTTGGGACCATAAAACCTTAAGAGGAAGGAATGTCACTTTACAATTTGACTAACAATTTTCCTTTTTTGGTGCGTTTACATTAAGCAGCTATCCTTTCTTCTTACTGCTTTACTACTAAATGCTAAAACTTTAAGTTAAAAAAAATCCTGCATATACATTTATAACAAACAGCTCTATAAATAAACTGCAAACACATGCACATTGAGACAGACAGTATACGATCACTTCGTGTCTGAGAAAACGGCTCTGGCCAAGTTTCACAACTGTCATGTCAGCCAAAGTTATGCCATACTGGCTAATGTACTGTGGGATTCGTATACATAAGTAATCTAAACGAAACAGATTTATGAACATGCACTGTCACACGGAGCAATGATAAATCAATGCTCAGCTAGTGTGGAGTGTGTCTGTTTGGCATCAGTTCATGAAATATTTCAGCTTCAAGTTCACGCATAAACTAAACTCTGCCTAAAATACACTGAAGGTCAGCCAGATAACATTAGGGAGTCCAAGGTTGCCTTTTCATTTTTCTAAACTTGTGATAGCTTTTTTATTTTTTTAACTTTGCTTTAGATTTCTCAGTTACCCACTGGGAGGTAAGTGGTAAGGCCTAAGAATAAAACTGCAAATATTCTTAGTGTACACAAATCTGACAAAGAACAGAGACAGCAGTATCTGAGAGTGGACGGTTTATTAATCCTGCTTAGGGAGAAGAAAGAGCTCTCTAGACTCCCTAAACAAAAGATAAATGACATCTATTTTTAAATGCCTCGTTTCAAATGACACTGACCTGGTGCTGGTAGAAGCCTTGCCACTCCAGCGTTTGACAATATGCCTTTAGGTCCTGGGCGAAGGTGGTGCTGCCATTGGTGATAGGCAGGTTAGGTAGGAGGTTCTGGAGGATGATGGGATCGGCATGCTGGTCAAGTAGCGTACGCACAATGGGCACAAGGTGGGAGAAATTCTCTGGATGTCCGCAGTCAGTGTTGTCCATTACACCACCAGGCCACAAGGGGGAACCAATCCGCCCCAGCAAGAAGCACACCTCCTCCCAGCTCAGGCAGAGCACAGTCTGGAGAAGGCTGTGGAGCTTAAGATAGGCCATCTCACATACCTGAAGAGCAGCAAGAGGCAAATAACTTTATAGCTTTATAACTGAGAGCTTAAGAAAAAAGTTCAGAAAGAAAAGCATAATAGTAATTTATGATTCTATAGACAGTATTTAGTTGAGATTCAGCTAAGACTCTAACTATAACAGTAACAAGACGTTCTGTAAAATAAAAGTGGAGTAAAAAGTTTACTATCTGGCTCTACATATATAAAGGCAGAAGTATAAACCCATGTAAAAGTCCAGCGAAGTCATACTTAAGGACATAATTTGAACAGATATCCATAGTTACTTTCTACCACTAGACTTGGTATAGCTGCACTAGAGTTGCTTTTATTTAGTATTTTTTTAACAGTCCCAAAATTGTGATGCATGTCAAGGTGCAATTAAGTTAATTTATCTTTAATGTGACCAAACCAAATAGCTTCAGGGGGAGTTGCACTACTTAGGAGATAAACAAAACCAGCAGCATGTGATGGAAAGCCCTGTGGTCAGTTCATTTAATACTGCTCTCTCTATGCTACAGCAAGAACAGCAGCAACAGCAGTCATAACTCAGAGAGGAGCTTTCATACAGAACACTCCCTAACAAGTATGACTGCAATGTCTTTGAACAGACAGCCATAGAAGGCCTGGTATTTAAAAACGGTCTTTATCTGGGTTCACTTATCAAGGGAAGTACTGTAAACCTTTACAATTCAATGTTGCAGGTGTTTGCATTGTGAAGACATGCACACTGAAAAATATTTGACATTTATGGTGGGTGCACTGGATAGGTTGAGTTGTGGGTGCAGCTGACCGCTGGGTGCTGCTGCTGGATATATCCGGTGATGATACGCAGGCCGATCTGGGCCATTTCTTTCAGTTCAGTGTTTCCCGGGCTGCCAGGGGTGCTATGCCAGGCGTTTAACTTGTCCAGCAGGTTCACCACCCCCTCAAAGATCTGCAATACAACAATAACATCTGTCAACAAAGGACTCAAGAAAAAGCCAAGACTTGTTTCCACACCTTGCAGCATCTATAAAAATCCAAAGACATTCAGTACAATACAACCAAACCTGCATTTAAAAAGGTGATTCAAATGCAACCTTCACACCCAATCATGCTTTTCCACCCTTCAGTAAAGCAAGAAAGGAGCACCTGATGACTTATGATATTTAACGCAGCAAGCATTTAAAGCCTCTAATATCATCATAATGGACATTTCTTTTACTCATCTTTTAAGAAACAAATTAGATTTGTTCAATAAAGATTTGTTGTGTTTCTAATAAAATTATTTTATTTTATTGGCCCAAGAAAAACTATGATAGTCTGTTTTAATTATATCCCTTAACAAAGTTTTCTAAAAGTCTGACACTCTTAAAGTACTGCACAGACAGAGACAATTCAGTCAAATCTAACTTTTGACTATTCTTCACAAAGCATTTTACAATGTGTACCACCACTTTGTGCCACACATTGGTGTGTAATGTACTACTACTGTCTGTAACACACAGAGAATTTGTAGAACACCCAAATGATAAATTATACATTTTTGGAAATATGGATTTACGTTCTCACTGAGAGTTAGAGAGAAAAATCAATGCCAGTCTAATTTCTGTAGATAAAAGGCTACAAACAGCAGTTTAGCATAAACACTGGAAGCAGCTAACCTGGGAACATCAAAAGGTAATAAAATCCACCTTTAAAGATCATAAATTTTAACATTACACAAAACATTATGCACATTAGACAATACATGAGGGTCAGTCAAAGCTCAACATGGTGTTAGAGTAGGTTTTCCATTAACCACAGGGTGGTTGGTGGTTCCAGCTTTGCTCCGTCCACATACTAATGTGTTTTTGGGCAAGATACTGAACCCCAACTTGCTTCCCATGGCAGGTGAGCACTTCGCATGGCAGCTTTGCCTCAACTGGTGAGTGAGAACGTGAGAAACAGACTGTAAAATGTTGTGTAGAATCTCTGAGGTTAAAAGGTGCCATGTATGTGGAAACCATTTACAAATTTTATGAATATTTCTTGGTGGGGAGCAGTCACAGAGGCTGCAAGGCCATCTTTTCCATTCCCTGTGCTAATCTAAGCTAACGTCATCTGCTCTTTTAATTCTTGGGTCAAAAGGTATTTCTCACAATGTTTAAGTACTGTTTTAAGTTCATAAAGCATCTTGTGTGTAAATAATAGAACTTGAATATTTGATTCTGGTTTAATTTTTTTTAAATTTTTAAATGCCATTCACAAATCACAGAAAGCGCATAGCATAGGCCATTAATATAAAGATATACAGTAATCTACTTCTACATTTATTTATTTACAATTAGTTGTAACATATATTTAAATGGTAGAATTTGGACTGATGAAGAGGATAAAATGCAATAGGTTAACATTATCTGGACTACAAATCTGCAGGTGTTATTTTTGGTTATTATTTGGCTTATATAATGCTAAAATATTAAATCTGACTTTTTGAGGGTACAATGATGCAATCTCAGGACCTTTTTTGTTTTTGGTGTTTTACATTTACATTTACAGAGACGGAGTTAAAATCCCATACAGAATGTGTTGCTGTTACATGAATATCAGCCGGTATACCTTTTCACTCCACAGTGCGTGGTTGTTTGTACCCTCAGCAAACAGGAAGTCCTGCAGCAGCCTGAGGAGCCGAACGAGACTGGGACAGAAAGGCAGAAACGCTCCCTGAGCGTCCCTCAGGTCTGACAGTGATGACTCTAGCATCATCTCCAACAAACTGGTGCACACAGTGGGAAACAGACTTTGAATACATCACCACATAATCTGACAATACTTCTAGATATTTAGAAAAAGGTGATACAGATGAAGGAGTGGTTTAATTTGTTTTTCCACTACTAGACAGATTCACTCCTGATGTGTTTGTTCTCCAAGTCCACGTAACTGACCTGCGTTTGATGTCATCGGGAGGGCGGACCAGCTGGCAGGAGGAACCCAGTTTGGTGAGAACAGAAAATACCTGTCCTCTCTCTCTCCACACTACATCCTCCCCCCCCTCCGCCCCACTGCTGCTCCACAAGACGGAGAAGACAATGTTGGTTAGCAGGTTGCAAAGCTCCTCCTCTGGGGTCTGCTGTAATGTAAATAATAGTCAGTGAAAAGAACTCAACAAAATCTCATCAAACATCAAAGGCAAGAAACAGGATTTTATCTGAAAGGTCTTTGATTGATTTCAAAGTCCTGATCTAGATGCTAATGTCAGTGAAACCCGAGTTAAGGGAGCAGCCATACCTGTGGGTTGGACGTGTTGGAGATTGTGTCTCCAGTAGGAGGGTCTGTCCCATAGCTGGTGTCATCCAGCACATTGGACAAACTGGAGCTCTTCCTTGGTCTGAGTGGTGGAAATGGTTTGTAGTGCTCTAGAGGAGATGGTGTGTTGGTCAGACTACCTGCAGGTGTGTGTGTGCCAGTCTCTCCCACACCCCCCAATTCCAAATCAAAAGGTGATGTACCAAAGGGGGAAAGCGGATGGTAGTCTCTTCCCTCCTCTTCAGGGTGAGACGAGGTGATGTCGACTGGATTGGAGGTAGAGGATGAGTGGCTCCCCTGATCCACTGAGTCAAACGACTTAAAATGGGGGGAGCCTGTGAAATTTTTCAGCGGGCCTCCACCTCCACTGGGAGGCGACTGTGATAAATCAGAGAATCCCTCAGAGATGTCCCGCTGACCACCTTCATCCTCCTCATCCTCGTCCTCAATGTCCTGCGAGGTGCGGTAGCTCAGAAAAATGTCAGTGCGCGTGTCCTCTATGAGAGATTGATCTCTGCGCAGTGGCGGCCGGTAGTTTGGTTCTAAGGAAGTGTGTTTGCTCGGGTCTGCAATGGTGGCAACGTGGGCCTCATAGCACTCTTTCACATAGAGTTTGGTGAGAACATCCTGCCAGCCGGGCTGCTTTGTTAGCTGTTTCACATAATCCTCATTGGAGTAGATCAGATGAAAGAGCTGGGGTAATTTCAGGAGAAACAGAGCAACAGGTTGTTTGCATTACTGAGAATAAATTTGCTTAAGATGAAAAAAGTTGGCCATGGTGACTTCTAAAAGCAGACTGACCTTACGACAGACGTCCAATCGGACTGTGAGTTCAGCTCGATGGGACAGGCAGGCCACGGCCAGGAGGTCTCTAAAATTAGGACTGGCATCTGTGGAGCAGCAGCAAATTTAATTCATCTGTTTGGAAGGTGATATCTCCATTATTTCAAGCTTGTTTTACAGAAACAAAGTTGTTGCTGTTTATTCAGTTTGTTTGGTTAGTTCATTTAAGGCTGGGGTAGGCAAGAAGTAAAAAGTAGCATAAAAATAAAAAGTAAAGTTTTGTGCCATAATTGGTTAAGCCAGGAGAGTTGGGAGAGAGATAACTTATTTTTAGCACATGTACCTTTTTTAGACTTCTGCCTATTGCAGTATTAATTGTACACACATTTTTTACTTTTAGAGAAATTTTCCCTTTTAACTAATTCCCAATTTGTTCATCATCAGAAACTTTATTCTTAATAAATGTTGAATTGTATGTTTGCCTGTGACAATTTTCCACTTTCTACAGCTTATACTCACCTGATTTGCACTGACCGCAAAGGTCAGATTATGCCAGTGTAGCAATTATTTGTAAATAATTAAAAGGAGAAGTAGCCTTTGCATTCTCAATGGACCTCTGTTAGGTATTTTTCAGAAAATTTCAGTACTGCAGTGCATTTGTGAAAATGGCTCTAAAGTTTTTTCTTATTCAATGGGTTTAGTTTGCAAGGAAAATAGTTATTATCTGAAACAAAACAACGAAGTTTGTGGACTTTCTTGAATAATTGGAAGGCATTTCTGGAAGGAGTTATTGCTGCTGAGTTTATCAGATATATTTTTGAAGCTTTGGGCACTACAAAGCAAGGACCATCTCATCATATTAAATTCAATAGAAGGTAGAGATCACTGCAGTCAACTCACCCCAAATCAATCCAGATAAATAGCACTACACACTAGAGGGTAAACATGTATACTTGATTTTGGGCTGAACTGTCCCTTTAAAGAACAGTTCTTATTTAAACATCAGATGCTCTGACATTTGTACATGTTTTGTCATCCATTTCAATTACAACAGGAAAAGGCTTTTTTTTTTTTTTTTGTATTACCTGTAGCGAGGACCTGCTCGTACAGACACCTGACAGTTGTCATGGTTACAGGAATGTTATCAAGACAACAAACTAGGCCAAGATAGCCAAAATCCTTGAGTTTAATGCGCTGCTTGTTGCGCTCTGACACTCGCTCGCTCTTGAGGATCTTGTATAAAACCTGCAAAACCACAGGGAAACTGTGAGAATCCCATTTTGATAGTTTACAGTACAATGCAAATATCTGTTAGGAAATAAACTGCAGTATGTTAAGAAGAGGTCTGGTGAGTTGTTCTCACCCTGAAGATCCTCTCTCTGGCCTCATCCCCTAAGCTTGGATTGAGCAGCAAACAGTACAGCTGCTCCACGCCCCACTCCAGCAGCACGGTCTGCACCTGCTCACGAGGAGGGCTGCTCCTCAAGAGCTCATACAGCACATCCAAGGCCCTCACCACCTGATTGAGAGAGACAGAGGAAAGAAGTGAAGGAGGAGGTTAACAAAGAGCCAAGAAATATGGATTAGGGAGGGTAAAGTTTGAAGTTGTATCAAGAGGATTTTGAAATGGAAGAAATGCCAAAACATGAACATATTAAAAAAACAAAACAAAACAGAGATTAGGAGTAAAATATTACACTGAGAAGGTCAAACGATAGCAAATTTAAACTCCTTAAATAAAAACAGCTGTAAAATATATGAGTATTACCTGCTGCTCCTCTCCTACAGTCAGAATGTAGGCAAGGACGCTGTGAAGCTCCTCTGGTGTAGGAGACTTGAGAAAGTCTTTCAGCAAGGCAAACAGAGAGGTCTGAATCGTCTGCTTCTCATCAGACAGAGAGCTGCCGTCTTTCTCCACACTATTAGCAAAGATATTAAAATAGAAATTAATTCTCATCTGATGAATGATGTTGTGGTATCAAATAGAAGTGAATGAAACACTTATGTTTATAATAACTTAACAACAGTGAGCTGTAGTTTCAGTTATTTTTTAATTAAATAATAATTTTCTGTCTTAACGTAACAACTCATTGTAGTGAAAGGTTTACCTGTAGTAAGTTCGAATGGTATCTAGAATGTACTGAACCCCGTACTTCCTCCTCATCCGCTGCTTGCTTTTGTTTATCACAGACTGCAGGTATTGCACATGTGCTTTGGAAGACAAAGAATACTTCTGTCATCTCCTTTCAGGTTGACATTTAGAAATGCCAAACTAATATGCAAGATTGTGGTGAAGAAGAGCAGTAATTTACAACACAGGGTACTGAAGTGGTGCTTCGGTCACAAATTCACTTTTAACCCGTGCCTGAACATCCTGAACTTGAAACATTAATGCATTTTATCTCCACTCTGTTCTGCTTTAACCCTTCTCCTTCTCCTCTCAGCATGTATATACATATAAAAGGGACACAAAAAGCTTCGGCAAATATTAAAAGGTTCACAGGTGCATTACTCAACAACAAGGGGGCTGCTTGTGCCTTACCCAGACAAACAGCAAAATGGCTTTTGGTCCAGATGCGGAAATTAAAGAGCAGGTGCTGGTAGAGTTGCTGTAAAAGCAGACTGTTGCCCTCTTTGAAAACCTGCTCCAGCAGCAGCTGACATGCCATTAAAACATTCATGTCCATCATATTGCCTGGAACCTGCAGTACACACAAGCAGATAGGAGCAAGGTTAGAATGTGTTCGTATTAAAGTACAACATGCTTTCATTTATTTGGATTTTTGTGTATAAAGTTCTGTTTTTATAACACTAAAAGGCTGCTGAAGTGTGCATATACAGTAGAAGGATTTGTGTACTGTATATAATGTATGTGTATTTCTGTCTGTGCCACTGACAAACTAATAGGACATAGTTTCCTTACAGGATGCAACACTTTAACGTTATCTATTTAAACATGCACTGACAAGTCACTTTGTTAGGTACACTTGTTAAACTGCTTGTTAATGCAAGCAATCATCCAATCTAATGGCAGTAACTCAATACATTCAGGCATATAGAGATGGTCAAGACAACCTGCTGAAGTTTAAACCGAGCACCAGAATGGGGAAGAAGTGACTTTGAACGTGATGTGGTTGTTGGTGCCAGATGGGCTGGTCTGAGTATTTCAGAAACGACTGATCTACTGGGATTTTCCCACACAGCCATCTCTAGGGTTTACAGAGAATGGTCTGAAAAAGAGAAAATATCCAGTGACTGGCAGTTCTCTGGGTGAAAACGCCTTTTTGATGCCAAAGGTCAGAGGAGAATGGCCATCAAACTGATGGGAAGGCAACAGTAACTCAAATAACCACTCGTTACAACCAAGATATGCAGAAGAGCATCTCTGAATGCACAGCACGTCAATCCTTGAACCACATGGGCAACACAACAGTAGACCACACTGGGTGCCACTCTTGTCAGCTAAGAACAGGAAACTGAGGCTACAATTCACACAGACTCACCAAAACAGGACAATAGAAGATTAAAAAAAATGTCACCTGGTCTGATGAGTCTCGATTTCTGCTGCAACATTCAGATGGTAGGGTCAGAATTTGGTGTAAACAACATGAAAGCATGGATCCATCCTGCCTTGTATCAACAGTCCAAGCTGCTGGTGGTGGTGTAATGGTGTGGGGGATATTTTCTTGGCATACTCTGGGCCCCTTAATACCAACTGAGCATTGTTTAAATGCCACAGCCTACCTGAGTATTGTTGCTGACCATGTCCATCCCTTTATGACCACAGTGTAGTTACAGTTACATTTAAGTACAGTGACACTGTGGTCACTGTACTTAAATGGTCTCCACAGTCACCAGATCTCAATCCAATAGAGCACCTTTGGGATGTGGTGGAACTGGAGATTTGCATCATGGATGTGCAGCTGACAAATCTGCAGCAACTGTGTGACACTATCTGAAAGCAAAAGGGGGTCCAACCCAGTACTAGCAAGGTGTAACTAATGAATTGGCTGTTGAGTGTATATGGTAAGCAAGATGGCGTGTCTGTCACACCAATGCAACACCTGACTGGCCGCAACCATTGAAGAGTCATGTTTGAGAACACTAACATTGAGACCTATATGTAGTTGTGCACCCATACATACTTTAGTAGAGCGTATTAAGCAAATTAATTAAACTGTAGCCTATACACTGTTACTCTGTGCGACAGCTCACCTGTCTAAAGTTAATCACACAAAGCTTGTTCAACATATTTAAAACTGCAGCTCTGAGACTTTGGCGAGATTAGTTTGGGCAGAGTGAGAGAGACTAAAACCGGGTGTCTCACGCCAAAACTTTTTTCCTCATTCTCCAAAAGGTCCTTCAGTGTGTTCAACTCAAGATGCAGACGAGATGCGTAATCATAATTTTGCATGTGTGTGTCTACCTGTTAATGTGACTGCATGCATTCACACTTGTGCCGTGTTAAAAGTGATACATAAATGTTACTAGGTCTGATCTGTAAGATTGCCATCAGAAAAGGACCAGGGAGCTCATTCATGAAGCCAGCAGATGCCAGCAGATTTTCAGAATGGAGAGCATGGCTAAAAGGGGCTTTTGATGTGGCTCAGTAAAACATACTAAGCACTTTAGAAACTGAAATTTTTACTCAAGTAATGTTTAGGGCAACAAACGTTTGATAAAGAAATTTCAAACACACAACTGGGAACAGGAGTGCCAATGATGCATCACAACTAACTCGTTTTTTTCATTATATTTTATGTGATTTGTTATATTTGATTCAACATATAAATTTCCTATATTTCAACACTTTTTTAAACAACAGATGGTACAGCAGCTATTATTCATTCTCATTCAGAGAGCGACTACATAATCTACTGAACTGCATAAGTTCCCCCACACAATCATTTGATACTGTAATTCTGAAAGAACCACTGCTGTTTCGACAACACCAGACCCATTCATTATACAGCGATTATGCTGCAGTAATACAATGGAAAAGGTCAGATAATCACTTTCAGATGGTAACCAGTTCTTCTCTCATTTAGTTCCCACTTGCTGGAACAGATAAGACGTGAAGGGAACTTACTTTGCTGAGCATGGCTCCTATGATGCTTGGGCCATGGCAATGCAGGAGGCTCTCTTGATTGACGGCATGTTGACGAATCAGATTTTTCACCATCAGCAGGAATGCAGCGATGCTGTTTCTCTCTAGTCTGCCTTCTGAGAGAAGAAAAATAGGGCAAAACAAGATTTCCTGTGTTACCCGCAATCATATTTGTGCATTACAAAGCACTTTATTGGCATTTTCTTATCTCAGTATGAGTCATAAGTCATATACCAGATTATATGTCTCATTTTGTTGAGTTGATTTTTCCCTTCATCTCATTTTGTTTATGCTAGAATTCATGAAGACTCAGGTAAACTGAGCTACTCCTGCTCCAGCTACTCAGAATGCCCACACAGATTCTGACATTTAATTAGCATTGATTGCACAATGCTTACTGTTTGTCTGCAACTTCCTGCTTGTCACTGCATCATGCACTACATCTAGACATCTTTACTACTAGTCAGGATGTCACTTAGCATGAGATTAAATCTAAATAAAATGAACCAGGAAAATGATTAATATTTGTAATACTAACAGGTAACTATAAACATGCTGTGCTTTCTATTGTATACATATATACATCTATGTATACAAGCTATCTGTAGACATGCAGATAGCTTGGTTTAATGTACTGAGGTTTTAAGGCAACCAACTCTGAGATTACGGATTCCACCCCAATACACTGAAGATGAATGGTATTTCAGTATGGCAGTATTTAAAAGTTACACTTAAAGTATTTCAGTAAAAGTATATCACTCCAGAAACACAACCCTTCTTCTCAAGGCACATCATAAATTATTTTATAGGATTATTTTCTAGAAAGTTGTTCCATTAGAAATACACTAGATTGACAAAAGTGCATGGCCACCTACACGTTACACCAACAGGAGCTACTCAGCCATGGAAATCCATGCCATGAAGCTCCTGGCGCACAGTTTTTGTGCTGATGTTAATGCATGAGTTACTTAAAAAGTGTTAATGCTGTCAACTTTAGATAAAATGACTCTCCATTTAGAATTATGGTTTGAAAACTATTTAAAATTTTAATGTGTTTTTCTGTATTACCATGAAACAGATCTAAAGTGTTTAAGCTGAAAAGCTTTAGAAAACAAATGCTTTATTGCTGTTAGGATGTACTTGGAAAAATTTCTGCCTCCCAAAAAAGTGAAAACCTGTGCTTTAGACAACAATAATACAATAATATCCACCTTTATTATATTTGGATGAAGAGAAAAATCTCATAAGCCCAAAACCTGGGTAAACAAATCCAAATGTATCTAGATACTACTAAGGATATGTGGGAAAAAATTCTCGAGTAATTTTGGTGAAGCAGCTCTTTGATTTCATACTATAACTGCAGACAACATACAGGGCAGTGAGAAATTAACTGAACTCAAAATGAACTGACCTGCAGATTTGTTCAGTGGCAGTAGCATTGCAGCAGGGCCTCTGGAGGAAGTGAGTTCTGGTCCCAGCAAGTCTGAGATCTCCTGACCACCATTGTAAACCTGTTCAGCCTCACATACCTGCTCAAGCAGGGGGAGTAAAACCCCCATACCACCGACCACATTTACAATATCCTGCAGGGAAAAAAAAAGATCATTCATAATAATAATTTTTTTGCAACCTACTATAGAAATGTTATATCAAAGAAAGCCTTCCCAAAGGAAAGCAGCAAAAAACAGAAAACCTAACCTAACAAAATATTGTATAGGGCAGAGTACAGTGCAGAGTTAACAGTATCGTATGAAGTTCATAGGCATATAATATAGAGACATGTTAAACACTTCTCACTTGCCATAAATGAGACACAGCAGCAAAATCATGACAATAAAAAATTCAGAACATTTCATATCTAACCTTGATGTCCCAGTTCACTACCCTGTGTCCTGTAAGCCTGCCATCATAATGGTGATTGGGTGCCAGGTCCAGACATATCTGATTTTTAAAGGCCTGAAGAAAACACGCACACGCACGCACGCACATCAACAAGAACAATTTGTACTGCTTATAATTTACCTAATAAAAGCATTGTAGTGCAATATGAAAGTTTTTCTGAGTTTCAGTGAACTACCTGTGGAGTGTAGTAGAGCAGCAGTCTGCTGTTGAGATCAGAAAGCTCTCCATCCGCTTTGAATAAGGACACGTGATTAGGGCCTGTGATGGGGCGCAGAAAGCAATGTAGGTCATAAAATATGCAAACATTACTTGGTGTATATGTAAAAAACTACTCTTGTTTTCAGTGTGCACAGGACTAATCTTTCAACAACATGGCTCTGTGATTTTCTTTACTACTGGTTTCCTGAACATTTGATTTTCTGTTGAATTCTGGAAGAGCGAAACCCTAAAATACAGTATCGCTCAAATTATATAAGAGCATTTCCAGTGTAGTAAAACATGACCACCTGCAGCATGTAGAGCTCTTGTCTGGGTTTGCTGCAGAGACTCGTGGCAGATGAAGGCAGTTCCTAGGAGCCCATCCAGGGATGTGGGTGTTCCCCACTCTGTGTCCTGCAGTCCTGCTGGGATTGTGTGCACCGGGGAGTCTCCCAAAGACCCCCAGCGGCCTCCTGCAAAGGAGGCTGGGAAGGACTGGGAACGGAGGAGGGAGGGGGTATGGCTGGGGAAGGCAAACTCAGGTGATGGACTGGAGGAAAAGGATGTGGGCAGGTTGGGGGAAGTGGTGGTAGTAGTGGTCCGGTGGCCTGCGGAGCCAATGCAGCAGGATGTAAAAGGCTTCAGGATCAGGTTCAGGTGGGGGACAAAGAGAGGAAGTTAGAATGATAAAGAGGAACTCGTCTGTAATAACAGAATATATTAGACACTAGTTTCAGTTACCTCACTGAAAGATGGAAAGCGAAGCTGTGCAGTTTTACGTGGCTCTCCATCGATGTAGATAGTGACCAGATTTTGACCAAAAGGACGCCGGCCTGGGATGTGAACTATAGCCACTGAATGCTGGGAATATTAAAGAGCAAACGCATTTTCACTGGTGTCGACAGTGAAAAAATTTCATGCTAGAAGTTTGATTCTTACAAAGGTACATTGTGAACATTAGTTTAAACTTCATAGCAAATTTATTCTCAAGAGGAAACCTCTTAAATTTATTACATTATGTATACTCCAAGGTGTCCACACTCACCCAGCGCAAGTCAGCTAGTGGATACTCTGGCAGAGCAACAGCCATGTAGTCTTTCTTAGTGCAAACAGCCACCACCAGCACACCCTCCATGGTGAAAAAGGCTTCCAGTCCAGTTCCACTCGCTGTGAAGAAACTTTACAGAAGAAAAAATTGTCTCTGTCAAGGATTTTACTCCACAGCCATAAATCTAAAAGTGTGTTGTTACTTTAATTGTCACAAATGTGTCCTTCTACCTGTAGAGTTGTTTCCTGCGTGGTCCTTTTCCCATGTCATGCTGAGTACCCATGCCAGAATTGGCTGCAGGTTTACGATTGTTGGAAAAGTCTGAGTGAGATGAGGGGAACTCCATGTTAAGGCAGAGCCAAGCGTGAAAAGCAAACCCACTGCCTGGCCAGCGCTGGATTGAGGGCACCATGATCCCTGCCATTGGTGGTGTAAGATCAAAATATTGCAAGGCGCTGTCCTTGCCTTCTTTGGCTGCCATTGCTGAGAGCACTCGTATGACGCGAGTGCAGTAGGGGTGAACCCTCCCTACTACTGCGCCATTGTCCTGGTCAGCTCTGAGCAGTCTTAGGAGATTCTTCAGTTCCTCTGGCCTCAGACACAGCGAGCCCAAGTCCTGCAGGAGGCCCAGCAGGGCATCTGCACACTGCCTGTCCAGACTCTGAGGATGGGAGAGGACCTGCAGCAAAGCCCCCACCATGCCAGCTTCCACAGCCACAGTGCGACAAGACAAGGAGCCACCACAAACAGCTGCCAACCACTGGGCCACCAGCAGCTGGAGGTCCCTCTGACCTGACAGATCAGGCAGCCACTGCAGAAGCAGCAGCAAAGGCTGGTCGTTACTAATGCCAAGGTGATGAGCATGGGCGTGCTCGCCCTCCACAGCCTGGATAGAAGACAAAGGATAAGATATAGACAGGATCAAATGATCAATTTTCCAGGTTAATTAGCATAACACCATTTAAATTGGGGCAGTTTGCCTTCTACCGTCTCTGTACTCATTAGGGAAAATGAGGAAATGTATGTTTCACCATGTTCATCAGCTCTTGCAGCAGCCTTTTGGTGGGTTGACCTTGACTCTTCAGCACATCAAACAGCTGGGAGTAGCCAATTCTCTCCTTGAAAACCTCCTAAGGGGAAGTGAGACAGAAATAGGCTGGAGAAAGCTGTTCTGCAGGGGATAACTAGCTGGCACACTGCCATACATTGGAAGGAAGTACAATGAGCTTTCCCACATAAACGGAAAGCAACTTTCCTCATCAACAACTAATTTTTGCAGGAATTGTAACAATTGTAGTGTTGAGGTAAAAATGCAGGTTTTTGGCTACAGAAGATCAAGGAGGGCTTTACCTTAGCATTGGGTGAGTTACTCATTATAGCTGTGAGGACTCCCAAGGCATGAACTGTAATACTGTCTGATCCTTTCTCCCAAACCTACATGAAAACAAGGAGGTACAGTCAATTGTGGCATTGCATCACTAAAAATTTGCATCATCATGAGCTGACACCAGAAGCCCAAAATAGGTGCATTCCCAAAACAAATGACCAAAAGTAAATTCTGCACAAATCCTTCACCAGATGAAAGAATAAGGGTGAATTTTGCTCCTATTATCTGTAAAGTATAAGAGGAATTACATCAAACTGCTTTTTTCCCCTCTAAACCACAAGTACTGGAAGTAAGTGAACTGTTGTACAAGTCACCAAACAATCACCCCTTTGTTAATTACTGATAAGTCTCAGCATGCAAAACCCAAAGCCAACCATCAAAAAAATAAAAAATAGAACTGAGGCAATCCCCAACTCCAGGAAATTAGGCAACATCCAACTCCAGGATATGAGCCAGGTCTTTTATACAAGCACCACCAGTCACACGACAGAGCAGTTAACGTATGAGGAAAAGAAGCAAAGACATGCATTGAAAAGCAACCCTTTCATGCACTATGAAAAACACAGCATGCTCGTTTTGCTCAGTCTTGTCAACAGGTAATTCAACCAATTTACATCTGTGATATAATTCAACACATTGCCTAAAAAAACATAAGCTGTGAGAGGACATTTGTGATGCTCAGATGTGGCAGATAAAAAGGGAGCTCCAAACGGCAATTATCATGTACAGCCATGCTACCTGCTTTATTTACAAATGAGTGTAAGCCAGACTTCCTGCCTAAAGCTTCCTGTTTAAGTAGCTCAGAGCAGTTAACAAGTGAAGAGAGGGCTGAGTTTCCTGCTGACAGACCAATAGCATCACAGAGCGGGGGGGAAAGTACCTGGTCCACTTCGACCTCAGTGAGTAAACGTGTGGTGAGGTCACACGCAACCTCACGCTCCGGCCTACGCCTATTGCTCTGAAAGAGCTACAGGACATATAAACACACGCAGGCACACA
>VUQI01061712.1:6305-21316 GCA_015106735.1 Paratilapia polleni
ATGACCTTGTGTATCTACTGAGTTCTCCATTAGAACATGGAGGTTGACTCTTGTAGTTTTGATTGAACTATCTGGGGTAGTCTATCTTGGGCCATCACATAACTTTCCATTACTGGGTCACAGTTTTGAATTGTCCACTACTTTGGTTTTAGCGCAAACTTAATTTCCATTTCCGCCACAGCTGTTCTCAGTGTTTAATACTAATAGGAAATGTTAGCATTCACCCTCAAATCTGGCTGTGAACAAGGCAAACTTGAAAATTCTGTCATTACAAAGAATGTGAAAAAATAATAGGTGTAAATGTTAAATTATCAGAGTGACAGGATTTTTCAGACATAACCCACCCAGTTCCAAAGTTGGAAAGGTAGTGGTATTTCTGATTGAGTATACTTGCCCCTAAAGTAACAGCCTAACAAAGTCTCTTCAGTTTTATTCCTACACATGTAGTCGAATCAGTGACCAGGTTTCAGCTAAATGGTGAAACTCTGCAGCAAAATGTCCTCAAATAGTTTCTGTGATCCAATGAGGCTCCATTTGAGGGGTTCTTGAATGAAAGGTACCTCTTGAGTTAAGTATATGGACTCTTCTAGCCCCTTTTTAAAATTCATAAGGAAAAAGTTCCACTTTGCCATTTTCGACATGGTGAGAGTCATTCTTTTCCATCCTGCTTGCAAAATTATGCTTCTTATTCTGGTAGCGACTTTTGCCATAACACTAAATTAGGGTGTCTTATTCCTCCCCATCACTACAACTATTGTTTTACTCTCTGTGTTGTACAAAGTAGCAGACAAGAGGCTGTGAGGGGCTTTGCCCAAGTGGAATGGAGCCTCACTGACAGTATGGCATTCACTCTAAATGTAAATGAGAGGGTTTTAGGAGTGTGCTGGTCAGGTAACATGCCTACAATAGAATGTGCTCCTTTAGTCTGGACTCAAGGATGAAAAATGCTGTTACCAAGCAGGAGGTCCAGCAATACCTATCACACTCTAATGTCATATATGAAGCACATGTGGTGTTGAGAGGAGGCAAACGAGTCTGCACATGAATGGATAGACAGAAAGGCGAAGATTCAGATGCAGGCATGTGGAGAGATTTTTTAGTGCAGAGAGGAAAACAATAAGGTATTCATCAGCACCTAAACACATACAAAGTTTTCTACCCACACATTCTGACAACTGCAAATACTCAGTGTATTCAGAGACACATTAAGAACAATTCCACTTTTAAAATGCCATCTGATAAAAATGCTCACTGCTGGTATCTTCAGATCACAGCAGGAATGTAGAGAACACCTGCACACCAGCGTTTTGGTTAAAACTAGCATCTCATATAAAAATACCTTTTTGTGGGTTTTTATTAGAGTTAGGAATTAGGATTTTGTAAGAGTTTACAGAGTTTAACACAAGCTAACTTTTAATGCAATAAACAAAATAATAGTGTTGTTGCTGATTTCAGTGTAATTGATGTATGATGCATTCCAGTCAAAGGTGGTAAGACACCATAATATTTTCCAACTGACATAAAAATTTAAAAGATCAACAGCATTGGTAATATATGATGAGGAAGGCTAAGTAATGTTCAACACACTACAATAAAATTAATAGTATCATTTGTCAAATGGATAGCCACTGCATTCAGGTCAGTTTACATAGTGAATTATGAAGGTCATCACAACATAATCTGGACTGCATCCAACAACTCAACTTTTGAGTTGGCCTCAAGAGCCACAGTGATCTCTAGGATACACAATGGCAAAACGTGAAAGAGTTGGACCTCTTGACATCACATGGGAATCTTAGCTAACCACCGGTAGATATTGTTATACTGATGAACAGTGGAAACTGATTTCAAAGTCTTTGATTGTTTGAATGAAGAAGAGATACTGTAATGAGGATGTGGCGAGTGTTTTATAGATATAGCTAAGCAGTGGAAAACTGAAAATAAAGTAAACACACTCAGCACAGATCACTTTTCTTAATATAACCTCACAGTAAAATTTCATCAAATATTAAAAAATAATTAAATTAATTTGTGATTAATTGCAAAAACCCACAAAGCTGTGCCTTGTAATTATTTTTTAATTGCGTGACAGGCCCTTTTTTCTTTATTTAATTGCTTAATTGATCAGTTGGTCTGCTTTTAGAGTAGTTTATCTTCCAGTTTGCACTGTTAATTTAAAACTTGGTGAAACTATTAGAAAACTACTCTCCATTCAGTCCTTTTCAGTCCTTATATTTGGCGCACTGAAATGATAAATAAATCGAGTGTAAGGTATTCAACTATCTGTTCTATTTCCCAGAATGTAACGTGGTTTTCTGTTAAGCTAAGCATCTGTTCATCATGAAGCATTTTGCTATAGAGAAATGATCTTACATAACATTGCAGTATACCTCCTGGTAAGAAGAAGAAATATTTATATGTACTTCTTTTCAGACACTTTGAGCTACAAGCTGCTGCAGGTGAAACTTGATTTAGTTAAAAGTCTGTCTAGCAGTTTATCGTGTTTAAGCTTTCAGTGCATCTTAGACACATTTAAATTGTGTAATAAATTATCAGTTCATGTCCAGTGATAACCATTTAATATCAGCTGTGGGCATTTTGCCTGAGTTACACAAGCAGTAACGTAGTTGCTCCAAGTTAAAATTTTATAAAAAAAACTTTTTGCCTCCATTATTCTACTCACTTTGTTGGAAGTATTATGTTGTCATTCTAGCAGTATCTTTTGTTCAGACAAAACTATTCAAACTATTCAAAAGAACAATAAATGAAAAGAAGAGAGGTTATCAAGGGAGCAGTGCAGTGGGATCACAGAACTGAACTGCAGTTTAAATTTTGATAAGGGATAATGTTCACCTACAGAGATGCATGAGGCAGCTTTGGGAAAAGAAAATGCTTCTACAGATACAAGGTGATGATGATTCATGGATATTAATAGTAATAATTATTATAATAATTGTCAACATAAAGATACTAATGTAACATGCTCTCTATGCTGGTGTTGGTTAGAGCTCTGACAGCTGCATTTTGTACCAGTTAAAGCCTGTTTATTGATTTTTCAGGAAGCCCAGTTAAAAGAGTATTTCAGCGGTCAAGTCGAGAGGAGACGAGGGCGTAAAAAGACAACTCTGAACAAAGACACAGAGAACGTACAAAGTCCACACAGGATGCATCCAGTCTGTGAGGCAAACTATTGAATCCCTATAGTCATTTTTTTCTCTTGACTGCATACCACAGTCCAACCTTTCTGCAGTCTGATGAACTGCAGTTTGAAGAACTCCCCTTTCAACCCGCAAAGCCATATTCACATGACTGACTAGGGTAGTAATGTTAGCACTACCCAGTACCAGAGCCTCAGTTTCGACCAAGTTGGGAACTTGCACTTTCCTAGGATCTTGTTATCACTGATGTCCAACACAAATAAATGTACTTGGCAATCATAGATTAAAGAATATAACTTCAGTTTTAAGTTTTTTTTAATATCAAAGTAATTAAAAATAGTTGTCAGGGCATTTAGTGGTGCATAGCAAGGAATATCTGCTTACATAATTTTAGTAATGTAAAGAAAATTGAGATCATAACTCACTTAATCTCTCACTGAATCTTCTGTGTGCCCAGCAGCTTAAAGATTAAGGTGCATAACACATAATTGCAACGTTTACATTTCAACTCCCAGGTCCTTGCTTCATGTCATACCCCTTTCTTTCTGCATTTACTGTCTATCTCTACTCAAGTTATGAAGTAATATATTAATTAAACATATCAATTAAAATCTGTTCTACTTTTTCAATGATAAGGCAGTTGAGCCTGGTCTCATAAATGACATATAAAAATACTAAAAGGGGACCTATTATGCTCATTGTTTTATTCTTGGACCCTACTAGGGTAGCTTTCCATGATCACAGTTCAAAATAAAATTAATTTATCTTAGACTGGGCTTTGGGGCAGCTCTTCAGTTCACCCATATATCTGAAACAAATGTTTTAGCTCCTCTCCCTTTAAGTCAATTTCTTTCTAATTGGCTCTCCTTCCCAAACAGAAGGTTTGGACAGTAGGTAGGTGGGGCTGATGTGCTTAGAGTAGTCTGAAGCCTGAGCTTTTGTCTCTTGTGAAATTATTTGTTCATACACTGATTTCATTATTTGAAGGCTATCCACTATTATAGCAGAAAAGGAGGAAATGCAGAATAAGGTCCACTTTAAGCCATTTCCAGCTTTATTATAATGCACTTTTTGCTTTTTGCGTTATTTTACACCATAGAGTGTGAACTAAGGACTATCTAACCCTAACTCATTGTGCATGTCATTGAATACAGTAAAGTGAAGTGGCATGCTAGATATCCAGTTTTGTTTTGTTTTTTGGTTTTTTTAAGAAATAGATCATTAGACCCAAATAAAACCCCACTAAGGATGCATGCCTTCACAGAGTCACTTGACCCCTGACAGCTTTACAAGCACAAATTATCAAAAGAACAGTGCAAAAACAACTCAGCATACAAGTACTTCAAATTAAGAAAAAGATATATTAAACAAACTCAAATGTAATAGAAAGCACAATTCACAGCTCTGGTTAGCTCAGTCCAGTTCCAGGTAGTTCAGTTCATTCTAAAGGTACCAAAGAATCCGCTCCATGTTTCACTAACAGCCAGTTAGCCATAATAACTCCACTTCGGGTTTTCCAATTAATCCATGATGTGGAATCAAAACAAGGGAGATTGCCCAGCATTTCCACAAAAAGAAACAAAGTCTATGAAATCAAGGAACACAGTAAAGTTAGGCAGTTAACCAGCTTGATGGACGTTCGGCCTCGCAGTGGTATTAGTAGTTTGCTGCCAGGTCGATTCCAGCAATTTGTTTGCCCAGCTGACCAAACCGAGGCGAGGTTAAACTACAGGTGGACCTACTACTGAATGAAGAGGGTAAAATGCCTGAGATAGGCTGAGATTGTGGAGGGCTCAACATCTGCTTCCTTACCGGTGTCTCTACCAAACTAACTGATAGACCCATAAAAAAGGGAATTAATGAACATTTTCTGAAGGGTCAAATCTGATTGATCTAACTGGCTGACTGCCGGCGGGGCGTGGAGGTAAAAAAGGAAATGGAAAAAACATATACAATTACATATAGATCACATTCATAGAGAACATAAGAATCTGGCAATCAACATAACCTTATATGCTACACTGTGCGTTGCTGGATATCTTATTTTATTTTTGGTATGAAAATGTTACAATTAATTCAGTTCTTATGGAACTGATTACTGAAAATGCCATTTGTTCATTGTCTTCTACAATAGAGTTGAGCTGGTGAAAATCACTTTAATCAGTCCCATCATTAAATAACTTGGTTGGGGGGAGGTTGTAACAGCGACTTTTTCAAAGTTGAGAGACTACAGTATGTACTTTTTGCAGATGGTCCCATAGTTGGCAGATCAGAGCATGGTGAGGTTCCCTGAGGGTAGGACTGATACAGTCAAAGAGAATCCGTATGTGCTGTAAAAATCCATTGTGTGATGCAAACAAATGATCAAAAAGCAGTACACTGTGTACAAAGAACAGAGTGAAGCTTTAATGCAGCAGAGGAGGCTGGCAGGCAGGGCAATGACCTTAACTGCAGGTGTTTTCCTGCTGAGGGGAGGGCGCGGCGCGGGGTGGGGGGTAATGGAGGGGCTGAGGCAGGTAGGAGGCAGTCATGTGCCAGTAGAGGCATGTGCTTGTAAATGCTGTATGCGTATGTGTGTAAATATGTTTTCACAAGGGGTAGAAATGGCAGCATAATACACACATAAACCTTCCCTTGAGGCGGCCACATAGTAGGGGGGTTGAGTGGGGGTAAACCCCCTTCCAGTTGCCATCAGAGCACCACGAGCAGGAGAAAACAACTTAAAAACTTCTAGAACACACGCATACAGTGTCCACTGGCACACTCTTTTACGCACACACACACACACACATGCCGAGGCCTCCTCCGGCACCTTTTCTCAGCCTGTCAGTCTGTTGCCCCCCTCCCTTCTTCAGCCCATTGGACTGCTCAAGAATTTTAACTTGCAGGAGGCACCTAGATAGGACATACACTGCACTAAGTATGAAGAAAACAAATTTCCCAACATAAACAGCCTGTGGCTAATCTTTAAAAGCTCAAATCAAACTCCTTTGAGTATCTAATACAAACACAAGCTTGTTGTGCCATGCTGTCAGATGAATAATATGTATTAAGGTAGTGCTCCTAGACAAAATATATAAGCAACAGAGGAAATTAAGTTTGAATAAAACATATACGTTAGACTCTGAATAAGTATAATGTTATCACAGCTATAAGTAAATCACATAACTGACTTTTATGAAAGGGAAAGAAAGATTTAATATATTCCCTAAGAGGATAAATTGTAGCAAGAATCACCATGGAAATATATTACTTTTTGCTCTCATTTAGCACTGTGCTGTTTGTGTCAGTGTGCATGTGCAGGGTTATTGTTGCAATGGAAATCAAAAGGGTCAAGTCCTCTGGGTACCTTTGATGGGAAGAGCGTTTAATCCAAATTTATGCAGCTCAGGTAGAGCTTTAGGTCAAGGACAGTGTGGGCTTGGATCTGACGGCCATGTTGTAAACAGAGCAGCCATTTACCTGCCAATCACCAGCCCATCGCTGGAGGACCGGACACGGATCTGCAATATCCACAGTCAGCAGGCAAACAAGAAGTGTGTGTGTCTATGTGTGTGTGTGTTTGTGTGTGCAGAGAAAGAGCTTTGCATCCAGAGTGCTTTTGACCTCCAGGGTGAGACAATTTGGAGTTCCTTCAAGAAGTATGAGTGGAGACGAAGTGGCAGACCTCACTGGCCCAGTCCCCCTCTATCACACCACCTCTTAGTCCTAATAGGAACCGACATATTGTCTGTCTGTCAGTTCATTCAGTGGCCATGTTGGCTTCAAAGTTTGCGCTATTGCCAGAAATTGCTTTCCGAGCTAGGGGATGAAGGACAAAATAAAGAGTTACAGCATGTGACAGCACAGCTATAAATTTCCTGAGCCTACTGTGTGTGAAAGCTTTGTGTAGAGGCAGCTTACATAAAGACACTGACATTAAATTCAGTAATGCTCCCATGTTAAATTCTGGCCATGATTAGTTGATGGGATTCATTAAAATATCCAAATGAGATTTGTCTTTCATAACTTTTCAGAGAGATGAGTGAAAATTACTAAGAATACAGTAAATAAGAAAAGCGACTTAGATGTACATGCAATAAAGGCTTGATCGAAGCAGAAGCTTTTAAATCATTAGATGAGAGCTGGGTACCATGCTTTCTGATATTTGCATTTTTATTTTTGATTTAAATTCTCACAAACCTAATCATTTCATTTCTGCAAATGTGGGCCATTTATAAAGCTCCTGCATGATGAAGCTTTCCAGTTTTCCATAGGCAGAGAACAGACTAATGACAAAAGGTACTCTGCAAGGTATTTCACTGCCTTTTATATTATGCAGATGCATGCTGCAGTGCAGAGAGTGGCAAAATGTGCAGAATGTTATTCCCCAAAACTCACACAGTACCAATGAGCAAGGCACTGAAGTTGCAGGAGTAACACAAAATGCATTGTACAAAGACTACAGGTGCATGACAAATGTTTTTAGTTCACTTCCAACTACAGAATGGAAACTTTTAAGCAAATTCATTAAAATGAAGACCCATTATTTATTTCCATCAGGGGGATTAGAAAGAAAATGGTAATGGAATTTATTATAACTGGAAATAAAATGTTCCTCACAATGAAGATATCGTTACAAAGTTTTGAAGTTTCGAGTGCCCTTCTTCACCAGAACTAAAACAACATGCAGTCATTTCTATGATTTACTGGGTCTCAAAATCAAATTGAGATTGCGTATCTGTATAACAGATCTAGTCATTATTACCATGGAGAGACACAAGGATGCTGAGTTCCATTCTCCTACAGCTCCAGTACAGCTTTCATCTCAATGTGATTGCTCAATTGCATGTTTATCATCCATGACATTGGCGAAATGTTTCTTTCTCAGAGTCACCTCATAAAACCCTCATTTACAAAAGTTTAGCTGAGATTAGTCCATTAGCCAAATTACCTAGCCAAGCAGTTGATTTCCAGACGCAGTGTCTTCAATCTGCAGCACAGCATGGGACCTCGCTCTCAGAAGAAATAAGAGGGTAAGTGATAGACGGAGGAAGAAGCCCGGAATACACGAGAAAACGTTTGTGCCGGGGGAGCAATCTCTAATCTCTGCAGCTGTGTGTGAGTCACCCAACCTTTACCTTTTCCATGGGCTCAACCTTAAGGAGTAAAACACGCATTGCTTATAATGTCAGCTACCTTCATAAAAGCCAGACCAACTCTACCCCGACACCATGTGCTCCTTGCACTTAATTGAAGGATCAGAGATGAAGTTCATCCTGAGTGTTCTTCATAGCCAGGGGTAAGTGTCAGAATGATGCTGCGTGCATGCAGCACGGAATTTGGGCACCTCTCTGACTATGAGTCTGATTCCTGACCGCATGGATAAAGTGGAAAGGGACTCTTGAATGGGGTTTCTTAAGGGCTCTCATCAGAATATGTCTCAGTTTGGTTGCCCTTATATTAAGTCAGTAAGTCGTTCTTATTGCGAAGGCACAATCAAAACCTTGCCTTACAAAGTCTCAGCGCCCTTTTCTTACTTTTTCATTATCACTCAATGGCTGAGGAAGAGATTAAAAGGCATTAATTCAGAAGTACAATTACTCAATTTTCTTTCCCCAACTTTTTCAGTCAATTCCCTGTTCCTGCTCCGTTCTTTGGGACAGGTCTAGTGTCTAAAATAAGGCTTGACCCCCTATTTAAATAAGTTAATGTGGTGGACTGTTTACGGGTAGAGAAATGGGGGGAAGGCTGTATCAGTTCCATACAGTTGGCTCCGGGGAGAATTTGATTCCTTTTCATCTGTCACTCTCAAGGTGTCATTCTCCACCCCAGGTTGTTATCGGCAAGCGGGCCCTGACAGCTTCAAGCCGCTTTCTCAAGGAAAAAAAAAAAAAAGAAAGAAAAGAAAGAAAAAAACACGTTGCAAAGCTCGACGATGAATGCATTTGGAAGGAGACAAAAATGACATATCGTTTGTGCACAGACGTGGATTGATGCTGCATTACACACCTTTCTAATAAACAGAAGAAACCAAAGCACATTGTTCACTTTGTGTTATTTGAGGGTAATTCTTTGATTAGTTTGTAAAGTCTTGTTAATACCCACTGTAATACCTATTATAGCATTATGACATGCATTAGAAGTCCAGTGTATACAAAGCCATTCACTGTGTAAACCAGATTGCTTTGGGGTACAGTTTCTCTCTGAATATTTGTTATTGACTGAAACCAAAGTGGCAGGCAACTGTCCCCTGAAAACAATATCTCTCAGATAAGAACACATGAATAAACAACTCAATTATTCTACTTTTAAACATTGCATGGAAAATAACAGTGTACCACTGTGTGCTTTTACCAAACAATAATAGAAATTATAATAATAATGATAGAATTGAAAAGACAGTAATGCTTTAACAAATTTAAATACACTTGTATAATGTACATCAAATGCAAACTCATTCCTTAAGGTCTCCGAAAATTTGCCAATCCTTAAAAATATTATTTTATCTGCACTAAGGGCAGCAGTACTTTTAGCTCTGTTTGGGCTTTATAGAGCTCCTAACCACTCCTTGGCTTCTCAATTCCACTCAGGTGCTCTCCAGCTAGAAACTAACCATGTCTCTGTGTTGTGTGGGACTTTGCAGGTAGCATACAATGGGCTTGTTAAGCTTTTTTGCTAAAAAACTGCATCCAGAAGTAATGCTATGATTGAGAGAATGAAGATGTTTCAGTATACTGTAAGTTAAATAATAATATAAAAGCAGGTAGCAGTCAGTAAGAATAACTGTACAGGGTCAAGTCTAAACTGTATAAAGAATTCAGGCGCACTAGGAACATGTTTCTCTGCTACAATAATATGTCATCTCATTGAGAAAGTGGAAACATTTTTATTCACTGAGTCCATCTCATTTGCTGTGAGGACTATGTTGATCAAAATGCAATATATTGCATCAATCACTCTTGGGAATCCTGTGAATTAATTCCAGCACACTAAATATGCAACACATTGCATTCATTATTGATAACTACAGTCAACTGATGTAAGCTACCTGAATAAAACAGAAACAGAAAGTCTGCTTTTATAGACAGACTGGGCATGAAGCTTGAAAATGCAACAAACATTTATTCAAGCTCTGATCATCAAGGTGAACAAAGTGTCATAACACCAATGCCCTGCTGAGTTCCTTTGCTATAATAATAATTTCATAGTGTGCTTCTGTAATGTTCTATTAAAAAGACATTCATTTGCAATGTTTTTGAACAAATAAAGGCTTTTGTATACATCAAAATTCCACAGCCTCAATATAATCCTCTGTAAAGCAGTGTAGGCTTAGTGACTGTACTACTGCATCTTATTAAACGTGAGCCACAAATCTGAGCACATAAAACCAGGGTTAAATTCAATGATTGCTTACTAGACATGGCTAAGGTAACATCAAGTGTCACTAATCTTAGAACACTGGCAAAGGTCAGCAATAAATGTAGTAGCAGTGCCAAAACATTTTTAGCAGTAATAATTGCAGCAACATGGATCCTCCTAGCCATCACATACCTTTAGTGTATGCTGGTCACCATGCAGTATTCCAGAAGCTTTTAATAAACACATGTCCTTGTTATTTGCTACATCGGCCAACAATGCATTTTCTTTCTTTTTATTTATTTATTTTTTTAGTGAACTTTGCCCCTTCAGGTTTTAGAAATGCATACAATAAAGCTAGCTAGTTAACTAAGAGCCTGTGTCTTTGACACCATTTTGTACTGCATTCAGATATACTGAAGTCATGTTGGAATAGAAATGCTATATAAGTTTCATAAGTTTGATCATTTAGATTTTTGAATTCTGTTTTGGTGCTCCCTTGATTTCTCATCTCAACCTCCAGTTGAATCGGAAGGTTTACCATGAATTTAACGCCTAAGTTAATGGTCTTGGGGATGTCTTACATGATGTGCATCCATCCATCTCTCTTTATACACATTTTCAATTTCAGCATGATGCACCGTAAATGAAGCTTTCACTCCACCAGTGAAATGAAAAATGGCAGTAAAAAAATCATGAAGGCAATTTTTCCATAATGTTTTCTACTTTCCTTTTCACCACTTGAAGTGAGCTTCTTTTTTTTTTTTTTTACAGCATCTTGCCACACCTTCTGCAGTGGAGGGTTAGTGACACCAGCTGTTTGTCTCACCAAACCAACTCCTATTTTTTTTTCAATGTATTACTGTAGCATGTATGTTATGTTTAAGCAGTAGATGACATTAATTTATATTTTCTTTTACAAGTTTTCTTGAAGCATGGTTTTAGTTGGTGGCAGATTTGAATGGAAACCTAGCAACAGAACACCCTGGCTGGAGACACTCTATAGAGAATCTAAAAAAAAAGCACAAATGTGCAGTTAATGGGTTTAAACTGTTATGCAGCTTTTGACTTTATTAATCATATATCCGGTGGAGTTAAAGTGCTGTCAAATGAATGAATCAAAAATGTTGATATCACCTAAAACACTAGTGTTAAATAGTTTTTGAAATAAATTTCCCTGTAGGAATAAGATGTAAAAAACCTGATCTAAAATGATGTTAAGAAAACAGTACATAAAGAAGGCAGCATTGTCATGACAATGGTCTTGCCCCCATTTGGCACATTTTAGGTCTGTGTGATATTATCCGCTATTCAGAAAAGAGAATGCGTACTTCAGCAGAGAATCCCTCTTCTGCCCTCCCTGACACTTCCATTCCTTCTTCCTATCTCTCTAGAAAAAAGAAAGAAACAGTGACGCGAGAAATCCCCTGACACCCAGAGATTGTAATAATCTCTTTTTTACATTCTTCGAGTTCTAATATGTTCCTATAAAACAAATTTATGGTAATCCATTGCTGTTGTCAAATCCACGAGGACAGCCAAACATGTTTTTTTCTCTCCATTCTATATACGTAAGTATGGAAGCACAACAGCATTGTACTCTGTAATAATTACCTCAAGCACACTATTTTCATTCACATTCCTTAGCAGTCCTATTTGGATTTTGGATTACCGTATCACTGCAGTGATTTTGAAGTTCACATAATTCAAAAATCCCTGGATCTAATTCCTTATAGTGCAAGATGAACACATGCTAATCTGCTTTGATGTTCTAGGGATGTATGTACATATGTGTAGCGCACACAGTAGACTCTGGTCTTACTCACAGTCAGAAGCTAGCAGACAGGGGAAACCAACATATGAGGATTGTTGTCTGTTATTAATGGAGCCATACTGTTGTTGACTTGGCAGATTATGGTTATAAGCTCAGCTAACCATGTGCAGCCAAATACATGAATGCATGCAGAAGTACACACTCCAGGAAGTTACTGGTCCCAGCCAAGAAATAAACCAGTACATAAGCCTTTTGTCGTGGATTAAAGAAGACAACATATAAACAAAATATATTTAGAGGCACTTGTAAGGTGGTTTCTGTCACTTTTGGCCAGCTAAGCTAACCTAAAATGGTGTGCACACAGACCTCACCAACACCTTTCATATAGAGGTTTTGCAGACACATGACCACTAACCATGTGACATTAAGCTGTTGTCCATTTTGGACATGTGACAATCATGGTGACAATGTAGGATCAAGTGAATAAGGCCCCAGTCACACAGGCTTAGAAACTGGTCCGTGACCATCTGACAATCACCGGTTGTGAGGGAAAAATGAGTATTCCCCGACTGATTTTAAGTGGGTGCTGATGGCAGTTGTTGGGAAAATGATTGCAAAAGCCGCAGTCACACAGGCCTAAAGTAACCCCCTTTTTCCCCTACCGACCCACCTGTCGTTAGGGGAAAATGTGTTATTTCCCAGCTGGATGGTAAAAACCTCCTTGTGATTACTTTGGTCGCTAGCATATTGCTGTGCTTGCCAGTAGTTTGCATGGAAGTGACGGACTTGTCTTCCAGCTATTCTCCGAGCTGTAGTGAAACTGTGAAAAGTGAGACCTTTTGCCTTCAAAGAAAAGTTACACCTTTTGAAACATGTTGACTGCAGCGCTGAGGCACAATTGTGTCACACTTTTTCAAGTTTTATTACTGCTGCACAAGTAGTTAGCGAATGTTTGCAGCCAAACATGACAAACTACAGGCACCTGTGGAAATCCGCTAGCAACCAAAGCAATCACTAGGAGGTTTTTAGTGCAGCACCTTCTTTGCAATTGATTTCTCGCAGTGAGATCCACCAACCTTCAGCAACCATTGCCAACCAGTTGGGAAATACACGTTTTTCCCTAGCAACCGGTGGTTATATCATGTCCAATATGGCAGACAAATCTCAAGCAATGTGCACATGAGAAACCTCAATAAGGTGAGTTTTGCCTCAGTTTCACATCTGTACCACATTGAAACATCTTCAAAGATACAACTTAACAGTGATAACGACAGTACGTGGTTAGAATCACAAGTGATGTCTTTTGTTTTTGTTGCCTACAGCTGTCTGTACAAGTCTTTCCTTATCACATACCACATACCTGATCTATATGAGCATCTTCAAAGCTAACGAGTTACAAAAACATGGCAAAACAGCACTAATTTCACTGATTACTTAAATGAAATGGAGATCAGGATGAGGCAGGAATGTCAGGATCTAATCCCAAATGATATTCCTGTGCTGTTTTGTCACCTCAAACAGGTGAGGTCTAACAGAGTAGAGTTTATAAGCTACAGATAAATCAGCTGAGCTCCAACACAGCTGCCCAGTACATATTAAAAATATTTATCTGGTCTTTTTTTACAGATGTACAGATTAAGGATTTTTTGCATTGGATGCATTGCATTCCCATATATAGGAAATTACCTCTCTAATCATCAAGAGTAACTACAAAACTATGGCAACGGTTAGTACGAATTAAGATTTTATGGTACCATAAATTGCTGTAGTTAAATATCATTATCCATGGATGGAACTGGCATGGTACAGGGGATGATGCCATTGACAGGCCACCGATGAATTAAATAAAATAGTGGATTTCTCTGAGGTTGAACATTGTTAGAAACATTTGTGATAAATGCACGAGTCAATAAAACATATAACATTTTACCTGAGATAATTTACCCAAAATTCAGGAATGGGATCACACACACCCCAAATACTCACCAATTGTACGTCTATAAATGCCTACTTGCCCCACACACCCATTTGTTCTTGTTTCTGTGCTCCACCCTCCCTCCCCTTTTTCTCTGTCATCCTCTCTCAAAGGTGTCAGGGGGATCTGCCAGGCCCAGGAGCTGCTGTCGATTCTCAATGAGAACTTCCCAAACCGTAGCCTCTGGCCTAAATCATTGCTTCATTATCATTAAATGTTTTTGCCATTTGCATTTTGGGTTGTGGTCCTTGTTAGTGAAAAGCAGAAATATCACATATTGTAACTTTAAGACAGTGCATGGTGGTTATGATTGTTCCCAATTGCATATCACTCTTTGTGCACACAGTGGTTGAAGGTTGTGAGTATATAGTAGGAGTGTGTATTTATGTTTAAGCATGCTGCCAGAAATCGTACGGTGGTAGCTTTTACATACAGCTGAGCTGTGTATGGATTGGCTGCAGATGCTTCTGCTAATAGGTTTCTTGTGAGTGGCCCTGCTGCTGCTCTCCAAAGGTAATATGTCACAGCCCAAGTCCCTCTGGCCGTGCGGCCTGTCTTACTGCCATCCTGCACCACTCCATCAAGTCATCCCTCTGCACAGACTAGCCTCTGGGGGAGACGCCTGCCCAGGAGTGTCCAGAAGTCTTTTTGGTAATGCAAGATAGAGATATAGGACTGCAGTGGTGTGTGTGTGTGTGTGTGTGTGTATGTGTATATATACAGTATATATATGTGTGTGTGTGTGTGTATGTATGTATGTGTATAT
>VUQI01061713.1:0-15101 GCA_015106735.1 Paratilapia polleni
GTAAAATTTTCTCGCTACTAAATATTCCACAGTCACACCAGTGCACAAAGCAAGGTCCATAAAGACATGGATGAGCGAGTTTGGTGTGGAAGAACTTGATTGGCCTGCACAGAGTCTTGACCTCAACCCGACAGAACACCTTTGGAATGAATTAGAGACTGCGAGCCAGGCCTTCTCGGGATGTCACTCAAGTTCATATGTACGTGAAGGCAGACAGGGTGAACTTTCAAAAACTAACTTTATCTTTGAAGACTTTCATCTTGTATTATGCAAAACTGTGAGTGAACAGGTTTATTACTTTGTATATTTGGCATCAATTTGCCATATTGTGACATATCAATATCAAAAAATATTTTTTTATTATTTACAGTGCTTAACAAATTTATTAGAGCACCACCCAATGTAAGGTTTATGCCACAGCTGCCCTAAATTAACACTACTGGTAATTACCAAAATCATTTTTATGTTTTTGTAATGGTTAATCCACCAGTATGCACAAGCTCTTTAATTGAAATTAAATTTTTAATGCTAAAATATAATTATTGTTGTTATCTATGAATTTTCAAATTTACTGTTTTTACAAAAAAGCAGAAAAAATAGTAAAGCACATTGTTATTTTTTGATGCCAAATTACAGTTACTTGCATTCCTGAACAGAAAAATTAGCTTTAGTGATTGAACGTTAAGTTTAATTAATTTCTGACTTCTCAGAGAAGTCCAGTGTGCCGGCTCAAATTAGGGTATAACAATGTGAATTCAGTTTGAAATTCTTCACTCCTGTTCCAAATGGTAAAATGTTGAGAACTCACTGAAAAGGAAAGAGTCCACATTAAAGCCCTTTGTGATGCTGGATGGTCTTTCTCGTTATTGTAGGGTCTTTACCCTAAAATATAAAGCACCTTGAGGTGACTGTTGGTGCAATATAAATAAAATTTAATTGAAAAGTTTTTAGGATGTGCTTAACTAATAAATTTGTTAAGCACTGAATATTTTACTTGAGTTTAACTTTAGATGGTTAGTTAATTGAGGGAAGAACACACCAAGTAGATGATAATAAAAAAAAAAAAATCCTTACAAAGTTCTGTTGTGGTAGTCCAGCTTGCTGAGCTCCAGGTACACTCATGGCTCCAGCAGTGGCAGGAGTACCCATGGCTCCTCCAGCTGGCCCAAAGCCAGCAGATGATCCAACACCAGGCCCTGCAAATGGTCCAGCACCACCAGCTCCAACTCCACCTGCTGTAGCTCCAAAGCCACCAACAACTCCAGCCCCAACACCAGGTCCTGCAGCCCCTAGCCCAGAGCCAACTCCAGCCCCAACTCCAGCCCCAAGCCCTGGCCCCGCAGCCCCTGGCCCCGCAGCCCCTGGCCCCGCAGCCCCTGGCCCCGCAGCCCCTGGCCCAGAGCCAACGCCAGCCCCAATGGCAGGTCCTGCAGCTCCGGGCCCTGAACCGAATCCAGCTCCAGCAACACCAACCCCTGGTTTATAGCCAGCCCCTCCAACTCCACCACCAGGCCCAACAGCAACATCAGCTCTATGTCCAAACTCAGCCCCTCCCGTACCAGGTGCCCCTCCAATCCCAACACCAGTTCCACCCTGCCCTCCTGCCTGAACCAGAGCCATCTCTTCAGGCAGCATGACATCTCCGACCCCCAAGGCCTCATCCTTGTACTTGCGAACGTACTGCTGCATCTGCTTGACCTCAGAAGGGCTCAGCTCATGACACTTGGAAGGGTCCTGGTCGTGCTCAGGCAGCTGTCGAGCCATCTGCTGCCGACGGTAACCAGCTCCTTCTGTACCAGCCACTGGACGTTTCTCTGGTGGGAGCAATTCAATGTAACGCACAGCCTACAAGGCAGGCAGAAAATAAAATATTTAATTTCACCTCAGATGTGATGAAGAAAAATGTGAAGGACAGAGGGGAGAAGAACATAGAGAGATTAGTTATAGACCAATCGGAAAGAAAGCAAGGGGAAACTGTCTGGTCTTATAGTGAGAAGACAAGCAATACATTGTTTCTACAGATACAGAGATAGACTAAACAAAGGCGAGAAGGGTGAGTTAAAGTCAAACATAAGATTAATGCAGTGGTGAGAGGTTCGGGCATTACAAATTATATCCCGTTTTTACTGTAATCATCAGTGCTTCAAAACCTCCTGCCAACAATCAATACAAATTAGTAAACAAAGTATTATGATCGATTTCTGAAAAGCCCCCATGTATTTCAAGTACTGAGTGCTACTCAGGGGAAACAGACCTTGTAAATTTCAGATTTAAAAAAAGCAGTTGATTCTAAGATAGTAATTTAATGTACAGTACTGTGCAAAGGTCTTGAGCCACCAGTCATTTCATCATATTTTGCTTCCAAGGAGCCAGACCTTCTTGAAATTTTTAAAGTGGTCTTGAGCAATAGTTCTCCAGGCTTTCAGAAGGTCTTTCAAAGTTTTCCTTTGGACATCGGCTGCTTTTTCACTCATTTTCAGTCCAGTCCTTGTACCTGATCATTTTCAGAGGAATGTTGTTTTTTTTTTTGTTAAGCCACTTAACACTGACCTATGAATCATTCAAGCATAAAAAGGGCACCTACCTCAGGGGATGAACCAGTGCTGTGTCCACACATAACAGACAACTTAGCAAAGAACCAATATTAAATTGTATCTTTAAGCACTTTGCTATTTGCAGCCTGTCACAAAAACACAATTTGTTCCCATTTCTTTAGCTGACAGTTTGACAGGCATAAACAGGTAGAGAAGACTAAAGTATGCTGAATTACACAAAAACTAGACTGAAAATCAGTGACAACAGTTTTTATGGAATGAATCCAAATTTGAAATTTTTGGTTTAAATCGTTGTCAATATATAAGGAGGAGGTCAGGAGAGATGTACAACAGTGTCTACAGCCATCTGGAAAACACGGTGAAGGCTCTTTCATGTTTTGGGGCTGCATTTCAGCCAGTGATGTTGGGGATCTTGTCAAAATTGATGGAAATATGAATGAAGAAAAGTACCATCAGATTTTGATCCATCGTGCAATACCATCTGGAAAATGTCTGATTGGCAGTAGCTTCATTTTTCAGCATGACAATGATCAATAAAGTGTGAGGATAGAAAAACACCAATAGAACACTATCAGTCATGGATTGGCCCGGACCTCAACATTACTGAAGCAGTGTGGGATCATCTTGACAGAGAAAGGAACAAAAGGCAGCCAACATCAAAAGAACGGCTTTGAATGTCCTTCAAGAAACCTGGAGAACTATTCCTGAAGACTACTTAAAGAAATTAAAAGAAAGCTGCCTAAGAGGTAAATAAAA
The DNA here is from genome assembly GCA_015106735.1 of Paratilapia polleni. Classification (NCBI taxonomy): domain Eukaryota; kingdom Metazoa; phylum Chordata; class Actinopteri; order Cichliformes; family Cichlidae; genus Paratilapia; species Paratilapia polleni. Next base: position 3,312 of record VUQI01061713.1, read on the forward strand.
GTGGTCATACCAAATATTGACTTTCAAGCTTGTTAGGATTATAAAAACTCTTTTTTACACTTATGTACTGTATTTCCATCTATGTTTGCACATGTTTCAATTAATCACTGGACCCATTTCCCATTTTCCTAAGAAAATATTAAAATAAAATGAGGGGTGGCTCAAGACTTTTGCACAGTGTTCTATCTGGCCTACGGGTTCCCTGTATTGTAGTAGTTAGCAGAGGGTTGTCTAATGCCTTTTAAGATAAAAATCAGCAGACATAAGCCCATTAAAAACACAAAAACAACAACCCCCCCCCCCAAAAAAAACAACAATTAACAATGATTCAGTCGATCTCCCCTTCAAGGTCATCTCGTTGTGCTCTAGATCACTGCCAGGGTGGCTGCTATTTTTAGAACAATGTCAGGAAGTCACATTCTGACCACTAGCACTTCTGTATCTGTGATGCATGCTGGATCTCCTCCAGTGTGTTAAAATGGCAACCCATCACCTTGAATTTCATTTTGGAGAAGAGCATGAGGTTGCAGGAAAGACTGTGTTGGAATGACCATCAGACTTTGAAAATAACAGCTGCACTGGAAAAGGCCCAGAGGTACACTAAGAGAAGATTTTGAAGGGAGAACTGGCCAATTTTAAATCAGGTATGTTTTTCGATTTTTATCTAGAGTCACAAAAATTTGCGCTTGTACTTCGTAAAGGCAGAGGCAAGTTATTTTTTAGTTGACTATAACTGCATCAACCTATAGCTCATGTGTTTTTGACTACTACCAAATCCATAATGTAACTTAATTTACAGTAAATATTGCAGTGGTACTTGTAGCTGAACTAGGCAGGCATATTACCTTTTAATATGTTGATTTTTAATTTAGTTTTTATGTCACTGAATCCTTTAGTATATGATAAGCCTCAAATGCCTGAAATTAAATTTGACAGCAATCCAAAACCCAAAGACGTTTACTTAAAACTGCCAAAAGCAGCAAATCATCACATCTGAGAAGTGAATATTTTATACTTTTTGGGTCCAAAAAAAAAAATTAATTAAATCAATTTCCACTTGAAAAGCTATTTTATAACTCATCTGAACTCTTACCAGATACTTGTTAGCCACTGGTGGTGCCCACTCATAGGTGACAGTCTTCATCGGTACATCTTTAGGAACTGGCACTACACTGGCTGATGTGGCACTGACAGTGACTGGCACTTGGTTAGCCTTGATTGGTGTGGCACTGACTGGTACAGGCTGAACCTGCGCCTGAGCCTGACCCCGAGCCCCGCTCGGTGCTGAACCTGCAGAGGCTCCAGGAGAGGGTACAGAACCAGCTGTGGCAGACGGGGATACAGAACCAGCTGTGGCAGACGGGGATACACAACCAGCCGTGGCAGACGCAGGCACAACAGTGGAGCTGGCACTGGGTGGTACGGTGTAAGCAGTGGCAGGGCTGGGCAAAGTGATGGTCACCATGTTGCCCTGATATCTGGGGAGCCCGTCTGTCTTCAACTTGGCGATGAGGCCGGTGTACTTGGTGTCCTCGAACAGCTTGCCTACCTTCTTGTTCTCCTCCGAGTTCATCGCCACATCGTGCTCTGTGATGCCACATTTGCAGTTTCTGCAAATTTTTCTGCAAAGAAGAATTTAACAAAATGCTCAGAACTTGGATTTTTCAAACATTATTACTGATAAATTACTGATGACTAATTCAGTGATAAACAATGTCTCAATTTTTCTAATTGCCTATTCTTCTTGATACATGTTACATTACTTAAAAATCTGAATAAATTCCCACTTCATTCTGCTGTCTCTATTTTTAAACTACTAAAACTCCTAAGACACAACAAGCTCTGTGTTAAAATTGAAATATCAGCATTTTTATCATGCCTCAACACATCTTTCTTCATAACTATGACATAATCTATGACTATAAGGTATGCTCCAGCCCAAACAGGCCCTCAGATTTTCATGGGAATGGGGAATACTTTCCGCTGTATTAAACTAATTTAATTTCTATAAGTGAGAATAAACTGTAATGATGACAGCATTTATTTTATGGACATGTCATGTAAACTGTGCCATAAAATTACTTTGATGGCAGATGACTTTTTTTTTTTTTTTGTAACAACAGCTTATTTTGTACATTAGGTACCCAGATGATAGCTCTGTAACACATAGAAACCAGAAAAATCTCTTCTCTTTATGCTTATTTAGCTTAATTTTTTAAAACTGCTATAGCAAAGGAATTTCCTGACTTTGGGATAAATAAAGTATACCTTATGTTAATGAAACCAAAAGACATTTTCATCAGTGTTGCATAAAAATATGTGGAGCAGTGTATCGTCCTGTCTTCCATACAGTGTCTGTTACAACACGTGCTCTTTTTTTGGAACACTGGCTCAGGAAAACAGTTCCTTTTTAACTCTGACAGTTACCCACATATGGCTAATTTTTCTCAATACAGCACCAAATGCTGTGGTGCAGACTGCAGCACCAGCACAAAGGCACACCATGGGTTTCTGGTGGTGGTCAGAGTTTTTAAAACCAGGGTATCCACACAGGAATGCCATATTGTTACAAGTAGTGAAAATACTTACTACAATAGATCTGTAGAAGTTTTGTTTAGCTAGCTTGACTGGTTAAGACTCTTTAACTCTGTACAAAAATACGGTATAACTATACTAAATGACTATAACAGGCACCGCAATCAAAACTCTAACTGGTGGTTTTGGAGGGCAGATTAGAGCTGTTTTGTAGAATTATGACCAAAACTCACACTGAAACCTCAACCCTAGCCCTCAGTGGACTAAATTCACTGGCCTAATGTTTCCACCACTGCCATCATGTTTATTCACAATAAGCCAATGGGACGTGGAACTTTGTGCTCAAAGACAAACATGAGATGCATCTGTTCTCAAGAACAGCATGTTACCATTAGGCCGATGGCTCCTGCTGCTATAGGAATCCTTTTAATTAAGCAAAGAGGGAAGTGGCCAGACTGGTTGAATGAGTGAAGTTTTGTTTGTTTGTTGTCCTTTTATTATTCCTGCAATGGCATGCTGAATGAGCATGCTTTACTTCAAGACAGTTCCTGCTCATAATTGTATTGTATAATTATACTAACATTACTGATACTAGAGCTAGGTGATACAATTGAGATTTTAAGATACATAGCGACATATTTTCAGACTAAAATATATATCAATATAGTCTAATATTGCGTCGTAATTTTGTTTTCCAGTAAAGTGTGCTTCTCTCCTCTAGACTAGACTCTCCGATTTATGCAACCCTGTCTCCACTCACTGTCCTTCTGTACCTCAAGCTCACTCTCAAGTGAGCATGGAGGGAGACACAGCACTGGTGCAAGAAAATTATATCTCAAAGTTCAAAGCTATGTGTTCAGCAAATATTATAATTACAAGTATGGTAACAGTTGACAAAGAGTGTGTTATTTCCACAAGTCAACAAAGCCACCAGGCTCCTTTGACTAAAACGATAGTTTCCACATTGCAGAGAATGGGATCTGTTGGTCTGCTGATGTGGGACTTTAGTGTTTTAACATGTTAGTTTGGATCCGAGCTAACTTAATAAACACCAAAGTAAAACAGCAACAAAAACGAATCGAAGAAGTAGTAAAATGACAAGTTCTTTGTTTTGTCAATGAAGTCTGGTGGCTTCCTTGTTTTCCACCAGCAGGTAAAGCAGTGAAAATGTTTTATATATGGCATACAGCTAAACAGGAGCGATTTCCTTTAGCTGACTAAAATTCATTTTGCTGCTGACCATATCCACAGCAGCGCAGGCTGTTACCCCTGTCGGTTAGGTGGCGTGAGGCCTACCATTCAGTTTAAATAATATACCGACTGTGGATCAGTACCTCGTACGACCCCATTTCAAAGAAACTGAATTATCCTTCACTGAGTGAAAACAGTTTCTCAAGTCAAACAATTGTCATCAGAAAGAAATTGCAAAATGTTCCTGCCAAGTTTCCTGAAAATGGCAGCCTCCTGACTGAGACATCTTACATGCTGCTTGAAAATAGTGAGATATGTTCATTATCACCACTCAGCCTAAAATCACCAAGATATGATTTTAGTGACCAAACCCTACATGGCACTGTTTTTTCTTTTTTTTTTACTGTCATCTACTAAATATACTCCTGAGGGTTCAGTGCTTTGCTCAAAACAACCCTGACTCACTCTTTAATCACCAGTAAAGACACAGAAAGTAAAGAAGATAAAATTTGTGAAACTGTGATGTTGTGCAGAGAAACTGTCCAAACCTCCAGAAATGCAGCTCAAACCCCTCGCACTTGTCCTTGCATTTCAAACAGGCCGCTCCAGCGCCAAACTCATGGCCGAGTGTCACCTGTAAATAAAACCCAGGAAAGAGACGACAAGTGCTATCAGAGTTTTGTTTTCACAACTTTGACAGGAAATGCTACTGTCTTCGAGCAAGACCCACTATTTAAACAAGAAAAAAAAGTTTATGATGATACTATGCACTCAAGACCAGCATTAAATTTGACAGCATGTAGGACTCATGGGATGTACTGAGACTTTCTGAGAAGAGTGGCACATAATATGGGAAATAATATTAACATGTAGAGAGGACCTGTAAGTATAAGTGATCATCTGGTAGGGACTCAAATCAGAAGACTGAGGCAGGAAGTAGGATAAATAATATGATCTAACAAAGAACATGTAATTTCTCTGTCCCCCTCTCCTGTGCAGAAATAACATTTTTTGATAGTGAAATTCATTTTCGTGTCACTTTGATTTTTCATTCGAGATGAATAAACCTAATCTGCTCACTGTAAGCCCTTTAATGTGCTGCAGATGTTTTGTGAACCAAGTGTGATAGATTTCTTTCTTTCACATGAAGTTTCATCCCTTCCAGCTGATTTGACCAGCAACTCTGTTGTTTTTCTCTCTTTTGCATTCTTTTCTGTTGTTTCAGTGTCAAACAACACTCATGTCCACCTTAAACCATTAGAGCTGTTTGTGACCATATATAGGCAGCTATTCAATGACACTAAAAGGCTGGTGGGATCCCATCAGGCACCCTTGCTGTGAAGAGAGATGTTTTTGACCCAAAAAGACATTCAGGGCCAAGGAATGCAGACAGACAGCGACTCCTGTTTAACAGAAAAGCTTCTAACATTAGCTGCAATTTCCAGAGTGAGATTTTCTTCCAATAGAAGACATTAAGGAGCACAATTCTAAGTTGTTCCAACATGATTTGTGATAATAATAGAAAGTTCTAAACACATCAGTAAATCTCAGTTAAGCTGGGCATGTACTCTCCTGCTGTGTCTTTTGCAATAAACGTAAATAGACGTTTACGAGTAGCCTGTCAAACTGTATCGGAAACTAAAAATCAGAGTTAGGCTTTTCTTGCAGTCTTTTCTGTGAAATTCAGCATGACGCTTTTTGGATAGGGTCAGGTATGATTTTACTTTGATTTTATTTTGAAACTGACACAGAAATAATATTATAATAATTATGGAAGGCAATGTTGTCTCACAAAAGTAATTGGACCAAAATACTGCTGAATAAAATACAATCTAAAACTCAGAAATATTTTGATCTAAATATGGAGCTACCTGATTTCAGAAAAAGTAAGACTACACAGGTGTGCAGGCATCCACTGCTAACTCAGTAGGTTTCTATCACAAAGGTGTCCAGGCTCTTGCACATAGTCTGAAGTTAAGATGTTATGCATTAAAGTACTTGAACTTTGAGATTAGAGGGCTTGAAATAATTTAAAGTGTCATGTTAAGGCACTAACTAAAGCATCAGTTGAAACTGCTCAAATTTGAAAGTTTATTGCTGTGATTTAAGGGCAGACAACCTAAGTGGTCAAAAGCCTAAATATTTATGTCAGGCATGGGGAGGATGACTGCCTTTTTTGGCAGAGCTCACTCAGTGTGTATGTACATTTCCTTGGAAGAAAGCTGCGCCATCTGCAATCATAGTTTAAGTTCATCAGTGACTTTGTTTCATGACTAAGCCTGCGGGGTGTTTAATTTTGGTGACAACACTTTGCTACAAGGCAGTTCAGACACAAAGTCTACGATTGAGGTCCGATGAGTCATAGTTCATGAGTCACCCTCCTGGAGCAGAGCTGAGCTGCAGGCCAGTGGCAGCTGTAAGGAAGGTAGCCACTTTACACCCTGTTTCTGTAACATCAGTAAGAAGGCAAAACAAAGATTTAAAGATACATTTCACTTTATTTTATTTAGTATTTTGTTTCTAATGTGTTGTTGATAAGTGACAGCAGAACAAAACTGTGTATATTAAGATCATGGAAGCAGGGTTTTACTTTCAATCAAACCACTCCTAAAATGAACAGCTTTTTCTATTTTTAAGTAAAACTTTCCTGTTTGAAGGCTTGAAATACTTTTATAAAAAAAAATATCACGTTGGTTCAGTTTCCTCGCTGTTGTTTCAGAGACAGATTTAATTGGTCTCATGTGTCACTGGCTTGAACTGAAATCGAGTTCATAACACAGAAATCACTGCAGGATTTAAACAAACAGAGAAATCCTTTGGTCTGGAGTCATTTCTACCACAAAATCTGATGGAAGCTTCAACAATGGTTTAGGTGTTTAGGGAAAAAATAAACCCAGGGAGACCACCAGAGACTTCTAACATTCAACAGAATGGCAGTGCTGTACACAGTGAGCTCATAGTCACAACTTATTACCTCAGATGTCTTTTTGAGTAGGATGCAGGAGCTTAATTGAGCATAATGTTACCTAAACACAAAGGTAGCTTTTCATGAACAGTGATCACAGCAGCGTCTCTCTGACTGTGAACCTGCAGCCTCCAGCAAACTGTGACATGCTGATCTCCCCGAGGGATTAAAAACAGATGTCAGACAGGGTCTGTCTGGGTTATCCAGCTGCTCAGACCCACTTTTAAGCAGAGGGTGCCTTTGCCCTCGCTGAAAGCAAGCAGCCAAAAAAAGAATAAAATAACACAATAGGCAGCAAACTACACATTAACTTCACGCCACACATCCAGTATGAGCATTATAAAGACAGTTTGTCTCTGCAAAATTGCCTCTCTTACATGCATCAAGCTGAAAACGTCCAGATATTTGTGTGTACACAGTGTACATTAGTGTACACTAATGTAGGCAAAATTTAAACAGTATTTTACAAGTGACTGAAGCCATATTAAAATTGCAGCTTATTAGAGACTAATGCTGATCAACTTATGCAAAACTAACCAGTCTGTTTCTCTCTTCCACTGCTGCCAGATCTCTGCAGGTCTGTGCAAGGACCCCGTAGCTCAGGTTAACTCACAAGCACAAGTTAAAAAAAAACAGTAAATACAGGAACTTTAAAGCCTTAAAACGAACCGTTTCTTTTTCTAACCTACTCAAGAAGTTATAACAGTGTCCATGGAAAATGCTGACCGTTTGAGATGTATCTGTTCTCACTACATAAACTTAGATTTCTCAAACAGAATTATTTACACAGTGATTATCTGTGGATCATAGATAGACCAAGCAGAAGGAATGCATGAGAAGAATCCAATGAATGCAAGCAACAACTTGCATCTAAAATGACCTCTGGTGGGAAATGAATGACCATTCACTGTGGACAAAGTCTGTACTGTAAAAGGGATTCCTGTGTGTCCTGACTCTAACTTTGTCTTCTCCCCTTGGATGGCCAAACTCCATTTAAAAAACAGTGAATTTTCAAGCATCTGGCTTAAAAGCTCAAGTGCATTAAGAGTAACAGGAGCCGTAATAAGTTGGAAACACTGCTGATAGTTACTCCTCAATTCGGCAGCTGTGACAGCAACATTTACTAGGTAAATGTAAACTATTACAACTGGTTTGCATTTTACTGTCACAACGATTTATTCCACTTAATATACAGCTGAGGACGCTGAGCAACGCGCATTAATACAATATCAAAAAACTGTAAAAGCACGACAGTTTCGTGCGTAAAAGCTGTTATTTAGTGGGTCTAGCTGTTCTGCTAATAGTTTACAGAGCTTGGGAGTTGAGTTGATACGCATGGTGAGACTTGATTGTCACATTTCAAACGCAGTTTCTTACTTGGGAACTTATTCTAAAAGGGAAGTAACTGAAACGGGTGCGACCTAGGTTTTCTAAGTTTGTAAACCGATCAACACGAGTTTGCTAGAGCAATATATCTCCGTTATCTATTGTTGATGTGAATAACTCAGTTTATTTACAACGGTTAATTCCAATTTTATTACTGAAATCTTAAAAATGACAGCTCCAAAGCATGTTCGAAGTTAGTACCGAAACTTAAACACTAAAATTAGCTATGATACTGTAACTTTTTTTCGCCACCTGCCCCTTGCTCAGCACACCTTAAGGGCGTTCCCCGGTCAGTCCGAGATACCCACGGAGAACACAGGGGGGCAAAGCTTACCTTCTTCATTTCCTTCTCTATGTCCATTTTTGTCTCCAAAGTTTTCTCTGTCCAAAGGAGCTTCTCCTGAAACAATTGTCAAATACAAACACTGGCGTGGCGGGGGAAAAAAGCAGAGCAGAAAGATAAAGCAAAACCTGCTTTCCTCACTGCTTTCCCTTTGGAGGTCCTGCTCCCGTTCTGCACAGGTGTCAATTTCACCACAATCAAGTGCACGGTTTCCGTTTGGTCATTTCAAATTAAAACAAATCAACTTGCGCACTAGCGCAGGCTGGAATGATTAAATAGTCAAAAATATTTTTTAAAGTATTTTCAAAATCTATAAAAGATCGTGCATTTGTATGCGAGAAATTCCAAATTAACTTTTTTTTATTTTAAAACCTTGCATGGATTTCTATCATAACTATTACAGGGTCACTCATGTGTGTACCGTTTCAGGACAATACTCATCAAACTGCAGCAAACTAGCTAAAAGCTAGAAATTCAAGTCAATATATGCTTACTTTAAGTTTACTTTAAAAAGTGATAAAAAAAACAACAACAACACAACAGTTGGTACGAAAACATTAAAAATACCACTGACAAGTTGTTGCATATTTGTATTTGTATTTATTTAACAGGGGATACATATAAAACATACATACATTTAAGTGAAGTGCAGCTAATGCAATGGCTTGTGGCCACATGATTTGCAGTCTTTGTCACCAGTGAGAATTTTAAGATACAGCACTCTAATACAAACCATGAACATGAACAGTAACTGAAACAACAATGATTAAAACCAAATAGATAGAAATAATAACTGAAAACAATAAACTTCATCATAGTTGAGCCAGTCTTAACCAGATCAATGTGTGTTATCACTTTCACTGTTCCATAATCTATACCAGCAATGCTTGCTGTAAGCAGTAACCATTCATGTGCAGCAATCGTTTTACAAAGGAATGATCATAATGATTTGAAGTTTAAAATGTGCTTGAGAAGATTTCTGGGTTTTGGTAATTAGTTATTAACTGCAAAAGAAAGACAGCAAGGCAGTAAAAATGATGGAATAAAAACTCAAAAAGGAGCTGTCAAATAAGAGAAGGCAATCTTGCAAAAAATAAAAAATAAAAAATCACTTTCACTCAAATTCACTTTCATTCCAAGGAAAGACTATGATGAGATAGCTCCATCTCAGAGCCCAAAAAGGTGAAATAATAGGCGCTTAAGCTTGCCTATTATTGGTCAAAATCGTGAAGTATGTCTACCAACTTACAAGCTTTTGTAACCCTCAAAGACTGTATATAAAAGATGCACTGGGATGGAAAGGCCTGCTTGAACTATCTTACACTGGGACTAGGTGCTGACTAGTTATGCCACTACTGCAATTACTTAATTGATTAATTAATAATTTTTCGTAAGTAATTGTGGCAAATACAGTTTGCAGTTGTCTGTCGCTTTTTACTATGAAAAAACGCTGCATTGCTTCCTGAGAAAGCCTGGCCTCTTCTTTCCAGCTTGACTCCGCTTTCACTCTGGAGGTCCCGTACACTTTTCATTGATGGTTGGTGGGAGGACTTCCGCTTTGATAGATTTCCTTGTCAACCAATAGGAGTAAAGACAGCAGGCACTGCAGGACAAGACAGCCAACCAGCAAACAGCAGGGGCGTGTCCTCAACCTAACAAAGGATATGAGTGTATTTGACACATTCAACCTGCTGTAGCGCTGGTTCCGGTAGTTGACGTGTTATTTTTTTCTGCGAGAAGTTCATTTTGTTGCGATCTTTATTATAATCTCTTGGTTAATTTTATACTGTTAAATATACATTAATAACTGAGTGGGATTTTTTATCTTAAAAAGAATGTTTTAAGACAAGAAAATTCATTTTTAGCAACACAGTGAAATAATCCTAGGACACAGACCACAGACAGCTGGTTCGTTTAGTGAACTTATGCTTGTGGTTTGCACTGAAACAGCTGCAGTTTTGACTCAGTGACAGGAAATAATGGTGGTTAGCAGCTTCCTGTGTGTACTTTCAGAGGAAGCAACAGTGTCACACCCTGACTGGTCATGTATGGTGTTATCTGTTAAAGGACAGTGTTTGATGAACGCAGCTTTTTCAGCAACACCCTCGCTCACTGTGATGTCTGATCTATGCAGTCTGGTATGCCTGTAAACTCTCAGGCAACTGTTTCCATAGATGTCGTCATTTCATCTGCTGTGTCCAGGACTTAATGAAACCTCATCATTCTGCAAAGAACCTGCAAAATGCTGTGATCCGCAGCCAGAAAAAGTGTGATTTAAGGATGGTTATTGAGTCACTTAACGTGACCCTGAACCAGAATACATGAACCCTGAAGCATTTTAAAATTAGACACAGAGTACGATAGGGTACCTAAAATTAAACCCATCTTATCAGGTTAAGAGTAGCTTAACAGCATGAATGTGCGCTGACTGCAGGTACAGTGCCTTTCAAAAGTATTCATAACCCTTGAACTTTTCCACATTTTGTCACGTTACAACCACAAACTTAAATGTATTTTATTGGGATTTTGTGTCATAGACCAACGCAAAGTAGCGCATAATTGTGAAGTGGAAGAAAATGGTACATGGTTCAAAATCTTTTACAAATAAAAATCTGAAAGGTGTGGCGTGCATTAGTATTCAGCCCCCCTGAGTCAATACTTTGTCAAACCACCTTTCGCTGCAATTACAGCTGCAAGTCTTTTGGGGTATGTCTCTACCAGCTTTGCACATCTAGAGACTGCAATTTTTGCCCATTCTTCTTTGCAAAATAGTTCCAGTTCAGTCAGATTGGATGGAGAGCATCTGTGAACAGCAGTTTTCAAGTCTTGCCACAGATTCTCAACAGGATTTAGGTCTGGACTTTGACTGGGCCATTCTAACACATGAATATGCTTTGATCTAAACCATTCCATTGTAGCTCTGGCTGTATGTTTAGGGTTGTTGTCCTGCTGGAAGGTGAACCTCCGCCCCAGTCTCAAGTCTTTTGCAGCCTGTAACAGGTTTTCTTCCAGGATTTCCCTGTGTTTAGCTCCATCCATCTTCCTATCAACTCTGAGCAGCTTCCCTGCCTTTGCTGAAGAAAAGCATCCCCACAGCATGATGCTGCCACCACCATGTTTCACAGTGGGGAGGGTGTGTTCAGGTTGATGTGCATTATTTTTGCACGTAGTCCAAAAAGTTCAGTTTTGGCCTCATCTGACCAGAGCACCTTCTTCCACGTTTGCTATGTCCCCTACATGGCTTGTGGCAAACAGGAGTTCTTGTGGCTTTCTTTCAACAGTGGCTTTCTTCTTGCCACTCTTCCATAAAAGCCAGATTTGTGGAGTGCATGAGTAATGGTTGTCCTGTGGACAGATTCTCACACATGAG
>VUQI01061717.1:3312-16556 GCA_015106735.1 Paratilapia polleni
TATATATATATATATATATATATAAAATGACTCAATAATAAGTGCTACATGGGGTGTAAAGCAACTGAACCTTGGAACCCTAACAGTGGGTTTGCGATTTATGAATTTCAAATTATTCTGCTGTTGCAGTCACAAATTACTCTGTATAAAAGCATCAGCTTGATCACTAAAATGAAAATGTCAGTTTGCTTTATCAGCCCACAAATGTGTTCAGTTAAAAACCGGACAAGAATACTGTAATAGGATTCATTATGGATTTACTGAAGAGGGTGTGGGTGTAGCGTTATCTAGTCAGGAGATTCTACAGTGGAAAACTAAGGGCTGATGACTTTGATAACACCATAGGCGGTGCTCCTGTGTGCCACCATAACAGTATGTGGTCAAGGTGATTGCAGGCGCACGAGGAAGAGTTAGAGGGCTATTCAGTTAACCATGTGTAGCAGGTGTTTGGGATTTAATCTATGCTGTATGATAGGAATAATTTCATCTGAGGCTGCTGAAATATTTATAATGTGCATCCCAATCAGGGAAATTTAAGATATTTGCATTTCCCTCACATCAAGGCTCCTGTTGGAAATTCATACATGAAAATCTATAGATTTTTGTTTTATTTTAACCAAGAGTGAGACTTCCAGCACCCTGAATTTTCCTTTTCTTTCTTGAAACTGTAGTAAAGCTGAGGAGAATACAAAGTAGGGGAAATCCAGCAGAAAAAGATTCTGTCTGGAATCAATCCTAGCTGGGGGTGAATGTTGTTCCAGAGACGAGCATCTTAACCACACTGTCTCAAGGAAATTATGTACATGTTTTATTCAAAAATGATCTTAAAGACTACAAACTTAAGAGCACAGAAAAACAAGGCAGCAGGAGAGATAATTATACACCATATACTTCAAGTATCACCTGCAAAGCGTTTTTCCTTGTTATCTTACATCCAAATGTCATCAGCAACATTCAGCATATTTTTGCAGTTACCAGTGAATGTGTGAGCCACACTAGGGGTGAATTAAAAACCTCAGTTTTGCATATCCATTATCAGCTCAGTGTTTGGCTGCTGCAACAAAGATATGTGACCCAACAAGTGGATTAGAGCAGCAATGCTTATGAGAAAATAATCAGACATAATGGAATTAAAAGAGAGAAAGACTGAGCGTGAATTGGACATTACTGCAGGCAGTGAGTTTAAACAAGGTGAAACAGGGAAATCTGTGCCAGATATGTAGGGAGAGCCTGATAGTCGGACTGTCTTGTGTTCGAAAGCTGCAGCTGGATGCTGCTGTGCCCTTCAGAAACAGAGCTGGTTGCCATATTTTGTGGCACTGGAGGGGTTGTGAAGTGTGTATACATATCATGACAGGTTGTGTGTGTGTGTGTGGCTCGACTGTGTCTGTTATCATTCCTTTACTCTGTCTGTAATTGGCCGTGTGTGTGTGTGTGTGTGGGTGTGTGTGAGTGAGTGTGCGCAAGAGTGTGTGTGTGTGTGTGTGTGTGTATGTGGGCTGGCAGAGGTCGCAAGGTAATTTTCCTGTGAAAAAATGGTTGCCAAATGTATGTGTGTGTGGTAGAAGAGCGCAGGAAGGAGGGCTAACCTCTGCCTCTGTCTGTCCACGTCTGGCTGTGAACTCATAATCTGGCCTGTGGAGACAAACCCTCCTCACCACTTGCCACCTGCTTTAGAAATACAGGTTAGATTTAGGTTATTACTGTTATGGAGCTGCTGGCAAGAATGCTCAGTTATTAGAGTGCCATACATACATAATTTTCAGGTTATTTTGCAGCTCTGCCTGACACTTCTGGATTTGCATTTTACACATGGAGCAAGCTCATAGATTTATTGGAGGAATTCAAGGGCAAGACACTACAGGTGAGCAGGGCACAATGTAATAAAATAAGGAAAAATATTTTTTGTATTAGTTTTCTGCAGTGTTATGTTTAATAATGCAAATTATGCAGATTATTTATCCAAATATGCACCAATGTGCTTACCTTTCCAGAAGAGAAATCTGAACATTGGATAAAGTCATATTAAAAAGTCTTGTTTCATTTTGTTAACATATTGGAGTCAGTGGTTTTTGCAGAAGTGATTTGATATGTCTTTTTTTTATCACCTTCATGAATCTGAAAATACTGAATAAATAAAAAAACAAACAATTTTTTACATTTTTTTTTTTTTTTTACAATAAAATGTTCTATAAATATTGATAGTAATAAAATCGGATGTAACAGCTGCTGAAGTCGAGATTTGTGGCTTAAAGTATGAGAAAAAACAATTTTGAGACAACAGCCTTTAAAGCTATGTATTGTGAAACATCTCTAGCTTTTGATTGGAAGGTAGTACTTAATAGAAAAAAAATGTAAGTACCAAAAATTACCTTCATTAAGATTTCATTTTTTTTTTTTTTTTGGATCACAAGAAATATGCACATATGCTCTAATTTACACAAATGTCCAATAGACAACATGTTGTAAAATGAACACCTCAATATATCTGGGGCATAAAAGAAAGAAGACATGTTACAGAAGCAGAATAGCCCAAAACCTCAAAATTGAAAAGTGCATCAACAAAAACATGCTTTTATCGCTAGTATCTCACCTTAAATGACAATGAGGAGAATTTTAATTGAGGAAATGTTATGCTTACATGAGATAAGTGCTTTGTTTGTTCTAATTATATGCAGCTGACACTGCTTGTATCTTTAAAAGTGATGGACTTTGACAGTTATTGTTTCTACCTCATTTCTAACATTTGTGCTTGTTATTCTTCTGCATTACAGAAGAATAAAGAGACAGCAAGTGTGAACTTCAAAGTTACTATTTTTTTAAACCAGTTTACTGTCTGTTGGAGCTACATAAGATAAGTTGATTCATTCGAAACAGGTATTTGCACGGTTTCTTTCTTTTCAGTTAAGCATAAAAACTTTCTCATTAAAGAAATACATTTTTAGGAAATATGCTTTCTGAAGTAAAAACAACAGTTTGTTGTTTTTATGAGGAGGAATGTGTGATGAATATTGTTTACAATCCATCCATCCATTTTATTAACTGCCTTTCAGGGTCGCTGGTGGGGGCTGGAGCCTATCCCAGCTGACTTTGGGCAGAAGGCAGGGTACACCCTGCAAATTTAGAATTGCCAATTAACTGAACAAGCATATCTTTCAACTGTAGGAGACACAGAACATGCAAACTCCTTGCTGAGCACCACTGCATTTTTCAAAAATATTTTACAGATTTTGTATGGATCAAATAAGAAGGATTATTGTGTTAAATGGTGAGCTTAAAGTGTGCTGGTAAGTAGTTTCATTATGTGCTGTTTTTTGGGTGGGGTTGTTCAGAGCAGGTATGCAATCTGTGGCATCTTTCCAATACAGTGACAGATATTAACATCATACACCTAATAGCACTATTGTGTCTTGCAGAGTGTAACCAATCTTCTAAAGGCCCTTGTCGAATCAGTGACAGATTAAGTGTTTTGCTGAAGTGCGTCTCAACAGCAGTTGTTAAGTGACTGGTGTCTATTTTACCTCTCTGATTACTGCAGCCAGGATTCAGCCTGGTGATCCCAAAGTGCTGGCTCTTCATCTTTTAGGTTGAGCCATGACCAGCTGATCATTTTAATGATGACACTGAGCAGCTGAATACACTGTGCACTATAACCTTATGCTATAACGGGCTCGGGTCTGTTATTGTATATAAAACTTGAAGATCAGGCAGATACAGTGTTTCTTTCTCCTCTGCTCTCCAGTCTCTTCTTTTTCCATACTGTTTTAGCTGAGCCATTGTTCCCTATATCATCATAATGATAATGTGTAGTGGAAAAGCTCGACACTTCTCTTCCTGCTCAGCAATGTGCCGATGTGATCCCTGCATACGCAGCAACATTTTTTAAGACCTGTGTGCAAACACGATGAACCAGTCCTCCCAGGATGAATGTTGAATGCTGTCGCAGAAAACAGGTTCCAGTGAGCACAGCAGAGAGTGTGTTTCTGACATGATAATGTGGGTTTCAAAGTGGTACTTTCTTTCCACATAGGTTTTGTTAAGCCTCCTTGTAGACATGCTATATGAATATTCTGGCTTCATCACTCTGTTGATTGCATTCATTTCTGTTGACAGCACGAGTTACAGCACTCACTCAATGTTATGTACTGTGCCAGTGATTTGACAGTAGTCAAGTGACATATAATGCATGAAGTCAGAGTTTTCTTAATTACTTTGATGATTAAATAAGCCACATCCTGTATGCAGTTATTATAATACATCCATACATGCTTTGGTAAACAGATCAGTTTTTAAACTGTAGCTTATAAACAGTGTGAGACACCTCACTTGTCTGAAGTGAGGAACACAAAGTCATGTGATATATCCTGATTGATCATGCTGGCCATAATATACTTAGCACAAAAAGTAAGGAAATTTGTGTTTGGTCAATTATTTCTTTGTTGTAACAATGCTTCTTGGCAATAAATCTCATACCGTTGGAAAGACATATCGGCAGTTCAACAGTTTATTCATTTAACAAACAGGGGCCTCAGTAGCATGTGGAAGAACCATACACAGCCACAACAGCGTCATGCTGGTCACCAGCTTGGTCAACACACTGCTGTGGGATGGCATCCCATTCTTCAACCAGCATTTGTCGCAAGTCAGCCAATGTGGTTGTGTTGGTCACTCTGGCACGAACAGCATGCCCAAGCTGATCTCACAAGTGTTCAATGGGGTTGAGGTCAGGACTGCAGGCAGGCCATTCTACCCTCTCCACTCCTAAATTCTGGAGGTAAGCTGTTTGGCAGAGAAGATTTGTCAAGTTCTTCATGGGCACAACCCACATACTCAACTCTGCTGCTCAACCCACAAATGCATTTTCCTTACAAATGTGGCACAATTTCAAGGGAAATAAACAGGCTTTCCAACGGTATGAGATTTATTGCCAAGAAGCATTGTTACAACAAAGAAGTAATAGACCAAACACATATTTCCTTACTTTTTGTCCTAAGTATAGTTATAGCTTTAATTCCTATAGATGTTCTATACTCATTGCAAAGTATAGGTGCCAGAAATCTTATTGCATGCTGCAACCATCCCCTGCAATGCTTTGCTGTAATCACAAGCAGCATCCATTACAGCAGGCAGAGACATTTGGTCTTCAGACAGATGAACGTCTATCTACAAAGAATTCCTTGGCTGGATTCAGGAAGGGAGAATATAGTAGTAAGGAACCATCAGCACCCTTTGGTGAGCAGCATTTGCATGTTGGGAATTTACATTATCCTATGCAATTACAAAAATTGGCAAGTCATGCCTTCCTCAGTGCCAGACCTCTGCCATTTTCTGGGACAAGATCTCCAAGAAAGGAAGGAGGTACTAGTTGCTATAGAAGTCAATACTGGGAATTTGTGTACTTGCACTATTCTCACATATTGCAGCACTCATAGTTATATTGCTCCCTGTACTGTCTCAGCACATCCACCATCAGATGGCCAGAATGAAACTAGCCTTATCCACAAAAACAAGGGTGTGAGCTCCATTATTCTCTGTGATAAAAAACAAAAAACAAAGAAGTCACCAAATAGGCTTTACTGGGAAATCATAAGGTTGCAGCAAAATAAAAAGTTCTGTATTCTTCTCTGCAACATCAATAGATAATAAAACTGTTCCTGCGTTACCTGCAGATTCTGGTAGTATAGCTCCTTCACTCTGTCACAGAGTTATTTCACGGTCACCTGGTGTCTTTTCAATGCTCTACTGTAGAAATGTTTACAGGGTTGATATTTTTGAAAGACGCCTCTTGTCCTCTAAGGTTGCATGAAGGATCTCTAAGTGTTTGCGACCACAAAGTTTCAGATTTCTTGCTTTTGTTGAGGTGTAAAATTGCTTTCCTGCAAACAGAACAAGGTAGTCGTCCAATCTTACACGTTTGAATTCACAAAGACATAACATTAATGGATCTGTTCTGTAGTATAATGCACTTGTGTCTTTTGGTGTGCGGTGGTGCCTTGTATATTTCTTCCAGCATGAGTTTCAGACAGGTATTGATTTGTATTCTGACTTTTACTGACTTAAAGTATTTCCATTCTTGCAACTGCTATAGCTGGAATATTTTCTAGTATTGGCTGATTCCACACCTGTTTTTCCTGTGGGAAGTCTGGATAAGTGAAGACTAGCACAGTTTACATGAGGCTGCACTCAGTTACTAGCCTCTGCCTTTGTACTCTTCATCTTCCTCCTCCATTATGTTGTTTTCCCCTTGTGAGGACACAGTGGATTCAGTTTCCTCTGTTCTTTTGTTGGACTCCCTAGGTGCTCTTGTCTGTTACCTTGGTGCCCTTTGTTATTTATTAAGTTATCTGACACTAAACTGTGTGTTCAGTGTCAGATAGTCCTATTAGTCATATTACTTAAACTGATGAAACTGTACAATTTTGAATCCAACAGCCTCTTCTGGGTTATCGTTTCTGGCCGCTTGTAGACCACAGATTCTTAGGCATCCACAACCTCTGGAGGTTTTAGTGAACTCTTCAGACCATGGCATCATGACACTACTCATTCACTACACCAGACTTTATATAAAACAGGCTCCACCTGTAACACCCAAAGGAGGTTCTAAAGATTGGCATCAAACCTGTAACACCTGTTTCTAATTTTGTGGATTTGAAGATGCGATGCAGGTACATACTTTTGTGCACATCATTAGCACATTAGAACATGGGTGAAATAAATCCACACACAGTGTTTTAATAGACATTTGATTGTTTGTGGTTGTTCCACCTGGCTGTTGACCTGTGAATTAATAAACACAATGTTAACTAGATATTTGCTAAGTAAAGACTCATGCTAACCTCCAGAAAAAGCAGTGAAATGTGATCCATCTGTCAAACAAACTTAACTCTGCCTGTTCTCCCTTTTCCAGGGGTGTTAGGCCAAAAGAGCTCCTGGGGGCACAAGCACCTTTTATTAGTTCTGGGAGGGTAACAGCAAGTGGGTTGTAAATACTAGCAGAAGGTGCAGGTGCAGGCCAGAGCTGTGTTTTGTGTTGTGTTGTTTGGTGGAAAATAAATGTATTTCATCTTTTAAACTCCTCTTGGACTTGTCACTTCCGCATTTTGCCTCTTTGGCCGCTCGACCAAGCTCACAGTATGACTTCTTAAAAAAAAACAACAACAACAACAAAAAAAAAACAAAGAAAAAGCATTCAGATGATAGAAATGACCACAGATCATCAAGTTTATGTGTCATTTATATAATCACGTTTATTACAGACACTGTTTCAAAGATGTCCAGATGTTTGCTTGTCCACACATTTCACCCAGCTGTACATATTACATAATCTATGATTATTATTTGGAAAAAAAATATTTATAAATTCACTTTTGTTGGCACACTGGGGTGCTAGCTTAACAGGCCAAGACAAATAATGAACTGGCGTGCTGCTATATAATGGTCCACAAAGCGACTACTGACCAAGGGTTACAGAAGATGGACCATTATCTTCTTACATATTTAAAGGCATGTTCTCCTCATTGTCTCCAGAGGCTCCTAACATTATGATAAAATATAACTGCATCTATAACATTCAAACTTTTAAGTAGCCAAAGACCTATTTCCAATAAGGCCAGCTGAGACAAGAAGCGTTGGAATAAATAATAAATTACACTCGGTTCTACTCAGTTGGAGGTTATTTGTGCACTGAGTCATGTCAGTATTTTTGGTATTCAACTCATATAAGATAGACATAATAAATCAAACAGCTGACACAGATCACCCAAAGGTTATAGATCAAGTTTGGTCTTCCTGAAATAATTTAATGGATTTATTTTTTTTTAACCACATTTAATTGTGCAAACACAGCAAATGTACAAAACGGCATCTTAATAGAGTGAATGCAGCTCCACTCTAACTTTCTGAACTCTAACTGCAGCTTCAAGACAAACGTGACTGTTTACTTACCTAATAAATATTATAAAAATATATAAAAAATACAGTGCCCAAATCACTCTCAAACGGTTAAATTCAGGACTATTATACAGAATGAGTTTGACTAAATTACATAGTTTACATCTGCTTTGTATAACAAAGCTAAGTGTTATTCCTGTGCAGCAAGTATAACCTCCCTCAGTGATAGGCTGCTCTCTCTTTGGCTAGATGTCCACCACACAGCCTGAAGCACTGGCTCTTATAGCATCAGATATGACCTTTGCCCCAGATTCTCCAATGCCATTTCCCTGCAAACTAAAGAAACAGGTTCAATATGAGAAATCAGTAAGCAGATAAATAATAATAAATGAGCAGTGAGGAAAACTTACTTGATGTATGTCAGTTGGTGGTTTCCCTTCAAGGCTGTTGCAATGAATATGGCTCCATCCATACCCAGAGAGTTCTCCTGCAGACTGATGATTCACACAGAGAAAACCAAATGTAATTAGAGTTATGTACGAAAAAATCTATACATTTTTAATGCAAAGAAAACAGGGAGCCCAGCATACATGAATCCCTACAGCTGGAGCTATTTTCAGCTAACCAAGCAATGAATGAACACACATTTTAAATGTGTGTGGGGGATAATAAATTTGATCCCTATTAAATAAGTGAGACACCATGTCAATCTACAGTGAGGAACCCTGGAGGAGGCTGCTGCTTTAGAATGATTTTTTCTAAAGTCATACTGTATCTTAAAGGTTACATTTTACTTTCAATGAGCGAAGTTATTTACAATGGGTGAAGCTATTCTTATAGTAAAAGCAGTAAAATTGCATTCAGTGTCACTTTTCTTTCGCATGTTTAATATATGAATGTTTAAATGTCATGAAATGAAGTTCCAGTCATGACTTACTTCAGCGACTTGAGGCTTCTGTTAGATTTCAAGGCGTTGGCCAGGGCCTTTGCTCCCTCCATTCCTACAGTGTTCCCACGAAGACTGAAAAACACAGTGGAAAATGAGCAGCTGAGGTCTACCCAGGTGAGAGATTCTTCTCAAACTAGAGCCTTCTCTCACATTACAGCATGTCACTTTTCTTTCATGTTGTGCCAGTGAAGGGTGAAATCCTAAAATTGGTTCTTTACCAGGACTAAAAATCATGCTTTGCAGTGAACTGCTGTGTGCACACTGCTCGACAGAAATAAAAAGGAAGAGGGTCACAAAGAGTTCATGTCCAAGGTTTCTTTTGTTTTCTTTTTGAAAATCTTTTACAAGCTTTTCTGTCCATAGTTGAGGTGCATTCTTCTATGCTACTGTTTTCTTTACCAGTGTGTTGTTCTGGTGGAAACAACTGCATTTTTAATTGTCTTTTTTTTTTTGCCCAATTGTTGCCTAAAAATACCTTTTCCTTTTAGTTAAGTTCCAGAAAGATTCTGGAAAATTAATAGAAAGAAAGAAAGTCTTGGGGAAAAAAATCACTAAAGAAGAAAGTCTGTTTTGGTTATTTGAACAAATAAAAAAGTCCAACTGATTCAAACATCCCACAGCTGACCAGTTTTGAATGCCAGTGTGAAATACTAGTTTGAATAGTCTATTATGAACAGAGATTTCAAATTCACAATGTGTTCAACAAAATTAAAAAATTGTAATTACGGATCGTCACTGATTACACATACAGCCATCTGAAAAAGAAAGTGTTCACAGGACTCTATGCAGTCCAATGAATAAGTACACCCCATGAGCCCCTCAGTAGCTTGTAGAACCTCCTTTAGCAGCAATAACTTGAAGTAATTGTTTTCTGTATGACTTTTTCAGTCTCTCATATCATTGTGGAGGAATTTTGGCCCACTCTTCTTTACCATATTTCTTCCTTTTCATTGAGGTTTGCAGGCATTTGTTTATGTCCCACCACAGCATTTCAATTGGTTTGAGGTCTGGATTTTGACTGGCTCATTGCAACACCTTGATTCTCTTTTCTTTTTCAGCCATTCTGTTGTAGATTTGCTGCTGTGCTTGGGATCATTGTCCTGTTGTATGGCCCACTTTGGGCCAAGCTTTAGCTGTCAGACAGATGGCCTCACATTTGACTCTAAAATACTTTGGTATACAGAGGAGTTCAAGGTTGAATCAATGACTGCAAGGTGCCCAGGTCCTGTGGCTGCAAAACAAGCTCAAATCATCCCTCCTCCACCACCGTGCTGACAGTTATTATGAGGTGTTTGTGCTGATATGCTGTGTGTGGTTTTCACCAAACGTGGTGCTGTGCATTATGGCCAAACATCTTCACTTTGGTTTCATCTGTCCAAAGGACATTGTTCCACTGTCTTGTGGTTTGTTCAGATGCAGCTTTGAAAACCTAAGCTGTGCTGCTATGTTCTTTTTAGAGAGAAGAGACTTCTCCTAGCAGCTCTTCCAAACAAGCCATTCTTAAGTCATAATTTTCGAACAGTACTGAACCTTAACACTGAGACCTGTAGAGTCTGAGATGTAGCTCTTGGGTTTTTTTTTTTTTTTTTAACAATTTCCCTCAGCACTGCATGGTCTGACCTTGGGCTGAATTTGCTGAGACATCCACTCCTGGGAAGATTGTGGTATTGTGTTAACATGCACCTGAATGCCCCAGACCAGGAAGTTGCCAAAACCTCTGCTTTTATAGAAGTGGTCATATTTGATGACCACTTAACTGATGATGTGATCAGTTAATCAAGTGCATTCGATTAGCAGCACCTGGCTGCTACTTACCCTCTTAATTCCTATGGAAGCAGTAAGGGTGTGCTTAGTTTTTCACAGGACTGCACAGAGTCACGTGAAAACTTTCTTTTTCACAAGACTGTATATATTTTAATATTTTCAAACCCAGACATATGGCATATCTAAATTTGGCTGCATAAAATCACAGCAAATGTAAACCAACAATAATTGAAACAAGTCATTACATACAAATCAAAGAAGTGCAAAAGAAAGAAATGTAAAGATTGTTAATTAATTCAAAGTCAATCCAAAATGAACTGTGTCAACTGATCACCAGGAGGAGAGCTTAATTAAAATTGGACCAAGATTAGTGGTTGAATTTTCTCAATTAGCTCACCAAGAGAAAATCTGAGAGTATTCAGATTCACCTGATTAGGTGTAGAATAGCTCATGTTGAGGATTTGCCAATGATCTATTATAAACAACTAACTGCCTTCTTGAAATAATATCTGCCTCAAGCAAACATACAAGTCTTTGCCAGACTGCAATCAGAAAAGTTAAAATTGCATGCTGGGATTGTCACATGAAAATAAACAAACAAATTCAAATTCAAAACAGGCTATCAATCTATAACAGCAGACAGGTAAGAGGCTAGATGTTTGTTTCAGATGAAAGTTAACTTTATGATGAGTGCTGCTTGGTTTCATTTGAGCCTGGGCCTGTTTTACATACAATCACCCTGAACTGGCAAACAAGAAAACACCTAAAATATACTGAGGAGCAGGATGGAGCTTTGCTTGTTTATATATTTCTTGCTTATTATATGTGGCTGGATGTCAAAAACAAAGGAAAGGTTGACACAAGAGAAAGCTTTTACTCACTCTAATGTTTGCAGACTCTGGTTGGTCAATAGAGCTTTTGCCATTGCAATGGCGCCACTTGTACCTGCTGAGACTCCCTGAAGACTAAAGAGACATCACACAAAACAAAAGGTCACACATTTAGGAATTCTGTATTTATTCTATATGTATAAAAACTGATTTCTGTCATCTGTTTTTTGAAAGTATTGATCTGTTATTGAACACAACTGTTGTGTCAACCATAATGTGCGCAGTGACGTGTTGGTTTTCAGAGCCTCGGCAAGAAAAGTGACACCTTCATTCCCGATGGCATTTTCTTGAAGACTGTAGCAAAAGATGGAGATAGAAACATACACAGAAACAACTATGAATAACAATACAGCCTTGTGGACAATTTCTTACATAGCTGTGTGGTGGCTGATGAAACCACACTCAGTCAATAAAAGCCTGGAGCTAGTCATTTTCTCACAGTAATCTCACGGCAGACTTTGACAACAGAATGAAGTTTTGAAATTTTGTGTGAAATCAGCATAATTACAAAAGAAGGGGTGAAATAAGGACTGATAATAGCAGAGGTTTATTGGTCTCACTCCAAGAGCTGCATTGTGGCATTGGAGAGGAGTGCATGGGCCAGAGCTTTGGTGGCCGTGGATTTGATGAAATTCCACTGCAGACTGTAAAAAAGAGAAAAAAAGAGACCCACTATTAGGCAAATACACTTGCATTTATTTTTTTCGGAAGGGGTGGAAAATCTCTTATGGTACTTCACGATTTTGATTTAATTCCAGTTTCTGCTCCACTACATTTCAGATTGAAATATTCCACTTTTCAACCTTTCTAAAGTAATGTGGAAACTGTTGTTACCACAGACTGGATTTTAAATACCAAAACATAGGGTGTAAAATATGTTCAATGGTTACAGAAAACTTTAATTTATCTATAAATACAACAAAATCTACCTACTGCAAAATAAAATCCCTGTTTATATAGTAATGCCACAACAGACTTTATTGATAATACGTATATATCTACATAAGTAAAATCTCAAGCTTGTTATATACCATCTTTATATGCTGCTCAGCCAAAAAAAAAAGTCACTTCCTGGATTTAACTAAGCAAATATGCAAGAGTCTTCTATTGGCTAATTACTGCAGTGATCAATATGTTTCGACTGGCAACAGGTTATTTAACCCTAACTGATGCAGTGAGTAGCTTCTCTTTCTTTAACAACCATGTAGGAAGACACATCCTGTTGTCGTGGAAAAGATGCTACTCCATTTCAGAAAGGTCAAACTATTGGCCTGCATCAAGCAAAGAAAAAAAAAGGAGGAGAAGCTGAAACTACTAAAGCTCGGTTAAGAACTGGAAACCTGGAAGGAAAGTGGTGAACCGTCGTCTTTGGGGAAGAAATGTGGTCAGAAAAAAAAAAAATATTGTGATTGGAGATCATTTAAACATTTGGTGAAATCAAATCATAAAAAAAAAAAATCAACAGTAGAACTCACGACTGTGTTTAATAGTGAAAGTAAGAACAATATCCACATGCACAATGAGAAAAGAACTCAAGGGAGCTGTGTGGCTTTAAATCAGTGAGGCTAATCGGGGGGAAAAAGCTTTAGTTTGGGAGCATAAAGACTGGACTCTTGAGCAATGGAAAAAGGTCATGTGTGTGTGTGTGTGTGTGCGTGTGTGTGTGTGTGTGTGTGTTAACTAGCGCTTAAGTATAGATAAAAGTGCTGTATGAATGTGCGTGTGACTGGGTGATTGTGGCATGTAGTATA
>VUQI01061719.1:0-17875 GCA_015106735.1 Paratilapia polleni
TAGGTATGGCCAAACAAGTAAGAGGAAACCGACAGTGACTGGTGATAACGGGCACCTGCTGATGGTTGGTTGGCTCAGGTCTTTGAAAAGTGATCACTAGCGATATGTCTGACTGAATCTGGGAAACACAAGTAATATGACTCGCTGATTGGAAGCCATACTGCTGGTCTGGAGACGTGTGGATGATTTGTTTATTTATTGGAGTCGTTTGGTTATTTGGTTTATTTACAGTAAGTAATTATTAAAGCTTTTCTGCAGGTGTCTTATAGACTCTGGAATGGGACCAGTTGGCTGGGCCACCTACTAATAAGCTGGTAAACTCCACTGCTGTATTTCTGTGTATGTATATTCTTGAGGTGGATTCATTTGCGTGGAAATTAATTATTCTTTTGGTTTATTTTGGAGTTATGCAGCCTGTGAGTCACTCCGGTACACTCTGATCCCCACCCATTGCTAGCAGCTGTAGTTACTGATTTGAATCCCAGACTGCGGAAAAACGCCACGTTTCTTCTTCTGGTTAACACATCTGTAGTGAACTCGATTACCCGAATAGTAAGGAATGACTGTAAATATCAGTGATAACGTCCTGACTGCAGCAGCAGGATGAGGCGGCTCTTTGTCACGGTGGTAGGGATCAACAGGACAGACACGCCCAGTACAAATACACAGTACACAGGATCAGTTGTTAACGCATACCGTTATTTTCAGACTCGTTTTTGGCGAATCCCACGATCCTGTTCATCCTGTCCTCTGAATTCATGAGCAGCCTCCTCCTCCGGATCTCTGCTCTCTTCTGCGCCGCCGACATAGAGACCGTCTTCTCCTCGCTGGCCTCCCCGGACTCCATGTCGACAAATGAAAGAGATTAGCGTTTAATACAAAGAATGCCCGCAGTACATAAAACCAGCGCTTCGGCAGCTCACTGTCGACAGCACAGAAGCCTCAGATCACCAAATTAAACAGTAACCATAACGAGAGAGAGCACGAGCCTTAGCTGGCCAGGTGGCGCACAGTGATGATGTCACCTAGAGTGACAAAGAGAATTGCGACGGGTTTTCATCCCTCCACGCTGTCTGTCAGGAAAAAACCTGCTCTCTTTGATAAGACTGACATTTTAAAAGATAAATATGATTGAAAAAGCTTTTGTGAGATTATATGAAACAACTGTACGACGGACCACTAAAGGTGAAAATAAATAAATAAATAAAAATAAAAGAAGGGGCTAGATGGGGACGGGAGAATTTCTCATATTAAAGTTAAGCTTTTATGAAAGAAATACAGGCAAATTTACAGGAAAAAATGGCAAATTTACAGCAAATTTGAGAGAAAAAACTGGTGCACTTACAGAGAAAAATTAAACTTGGAAATTTATGAGGAAAAAATGGAAAATTTACAAGAGAAAAAAAAGAAGGAAAATAAAAAAAATTGCAAATTTATGATAAAAAAAAAGCTAACATGTTTACAAAAAACAGGAAAAATTAGGAAAAATGTTTTACAAGAGAAAAATGGCAAATTTATGGGGAAAAGTGGCATATTTACCAGAAAAAAGGGGGAAATTTGCAAATTCATGAGAAACTGGCAAATTTAGTGTTCATAATTTTTTTTTTCCCCAAAATGATATCAATTGTCTCTGCAGCTTGAGAAGATGGATATAACAAGGACTGCCTTTTCTCACATCCATTTGTGAATATCTGCACTGCATGACAAAAACATTTGGCCTGTAGTTTTAATAGGGAAAGAAGATCAATTCTGTTAGATGTGGTTTTATTCTTTTATTTAGGTTCATGAAATAAAAAGTAACAGTTCATTAACATTTGAAGAGGCTTCTTTTGTAGTTAACAATTCTTTTTAACTTAATTAATTAATTTACTGTTCACTTTCTCAAATAGTTAATAAATCAGTTTGTTTCCCTGTGTTCATATCATCTCAGATATTCAGTTTATAATCACAGCTGACTTTCTTTTTTTTTTTACTTTTTTAAGTATGTATTGCTGTCATTTGCTCAGAAAATCATGTTCTTAAAACAGCCTGGAAAAATATAGTAAATTAATAAGATGTCAGACTGAATCTAATATGCAGCATTTTAATTAATTAGTAATTATTATTATTATGACACATCCTCTGCTATTTCTAACTGCAGTTTTCAGTGTGAATCAATAAAGTTGTCTGTTTCTGATATTGATTAAAATTTTCATTGTAGTGCATATATTTTTTCAGTTAATATAAAATATTTTGGGATGTATTCATTAAAGTCATTGCAACTGAACTACGGAAAAACTGAAATAATGAAATCAAAGTTGAAAGAGCAAGGAACTTTAAACTGAAACAGTTCACTGATAAGGCTGGTAAATATTTAATGTTTTATCTTCAGTTATCACTGCCAGCTTTGTTGATATATTTAATGAGAAATAAAACAACTGCATCATGTTGTTTGCTTCATCTTATCTACTGTATATACTGTTGGTCACTGGTTACAGTAACGCTATGCAACCAGATGTTCTGAGAAAAATGCTCATTGCAAATGTTGACAGTTCACCAGCACATACTGATACTGGCTGGTTGAATGATGGATGGATGGATGCTAAAACACTGATATCATAGTGTTAAGCACTTGAGTTGAAGGCAACTGGACTTTGTTTTAGGTTCATGAAGATGTTTCGTCTCTGAGAGGCTTGTTTATTTCTAAAGGCTGAGGGGGAGTCCCTGGTATTTATTTATTTAGTGGGTCTGTCACCTTGGAGGTGGTCCTTGGAGTCGTTAAGGGTCACATAAGCCAAAGTGTGAGTCAAGGCATGGGCCTTTAGAGGAGTAAAGGAGCCCATCTATGTCCACCTGGAATGACCGTCACAGTCTTAATACTTCAGCCTGGTGTATGCGTGTATGTAATGTAGTACATTAACAGCTCAGGTTGAGCGGTTTAGAGACGAAGTTAGAGAGGCAAGGCTGAGATGGTTTGGACTTGTGCAGAGGAGGGACAGTGGATATACTGGACATACAGATGGAGCTGCCAGGCAGGAGAAAAAGAGGAAGACCACAGAGAAGGTTCGTGGATGTAGTGGAGGACAAGCAGAGGGGGTTGGTGTGACAGAAAAAGATACAAAGGATAGGGTGAGATGAAGGCAGAGGATCTGCTGTGGCGACACCTAAAGGGAGCAGCTGGAAGATGAAGAAGGTGGTAGATATTGTTTACATAAAGAAGCAGAAGATAAATATGGGACTTATTGTATGTTCATGTGCAGCAAAATGTATGTACATCCACCTTAACAACTCACATGATAATAGGGGTGGTCAGCAACTCTAAGAACCACCTTCAATCCCCATCAGCCTTTAGAACTGAAGAAGCCTCACAGATGAGATGAAATGTCTTCATGAACCTAAAAAGAAGTCCAGTTACCTTCAACTCAAGCACTTAAGACTACCATGACCTGGATGACTGAGTACCTACACAGACACTGATATCAGAGGTGGAAATTACTCAGTCCTGCTACTGACTTTCAGAAACTGTATTGATGTAGGACAAAAGCCAGCATTCAGGTTCCACTTCAGACTCAAACCATGGCTAATAATTCATAGGTCACTCTGTGCCCTTTGTTCAGTTTAAAAGATGAGTTCAGAACTTTAGAAAATACTGGATTTGTTGTTTTATTGTATAAAAAGCAATTTATTTATTTGTTGGCAGTATGAACAACTGGAGTGACTGGCAACCATTATTCTGTTTTGTTGTCTAAAAGCCAAAAAAAAAAAGAAAAAAGTAACTGTTGAGTGACTGCTGCAGTGCTGACTTCTCCTGTCCAGAAAATGGAGTTGATTCATTGTACCCTGTGGTTGGGGGTCTACTTATCTGGTCACTAGAAGTCAAAAGAGAAGTCAGGGTCAAGTTTTTATTATTCATACTTTATTTTTTTGGGGGAGGAGGATCAATTCCCTCTCTTGTTGACAGCTGTGGTCACAAGTCATTGTAAAAAGTCAGTCGCATTATATTTCTCTTTTTATTTAGTCCATTCTAATAGTTTCATACCCGTGACTAGTGTCATTCTAGTTGTAGTCGTGTGACTCACATCCAGTCCTCAGCAAGTTAACTCTGTACAAAAACAAGGCTGTTTTTATTTTCATCAGTATTTTTTTATGAAAGACATTTTTTGTGCATGAAGACCAAAACATATTTCTGTTCCTAAATACATTTTGTTTATATAATACATAGATTACAAACTGTATGAAATCAGACCAAATCAAAAAAAAAATCTCGATTCAAACGCACTCAAGAGAAACATCGACTATATTGGTCCATGTTGTGTTTTGTAGTCTTTGCTTTCACAGAATAAGCACTGTTCACCCACCAAAACACAAACTACACTTAAAAAGTCCCAACATTTTATTTTCTTAGTATCATTTCTCCTTATTTATACTAAAATCATCAGCATTTCTTTACCTTTATATAATGCAGTCTTTTAATATACAAGTATCAATAAGCATGATTAAAAGATCACAATGGCTTTGTTATGTCTGTGTTAAAGAATTTCCCATATCCTATTATATTAAAATATTTCATATATAGAGTCTGTATTTAAACAGAGGTTTAATAATAAAAAGTGAGTTCCCATACAAGGCAATTATAGAATTTAATCAGATTGGGAGTCTCATAAATTAAACAATCAGAAAAAGAAATAAACGAACAGAACAGCGATGTCGTCAGAGGTGTTCTGAATGTCCAGAGAGAGAAAAGATGACACGATGAGGAGAAATGTCCGAGCGACAGATCAGGCTGATGAAACAACTTTCGACTGCCAAATCCAAACATTCGAGGCAGCGACGACAGCGAGGCTGATCCACCTTCAAACACCTTTAAAATTCAGGCTTTCAAAAACAGAATCTACAGATTTGTTCAACACACAATTATTATGACTGCCAAATAAAAAGCACACGCTCTGTCCTTCAGGTACAATATTAGAGTGTTAGAGCTCAGGTGTATACAAATAATCCAGGTGACACCCAAAAAACAGTCTTTTTGCCAGTTCCTACCTTCCTTATAAACTAGTCTTAAGCGTACATACATATGTTTGACTTGTATTAGTAAAGATGACTGTGCTTTTTGAACAAAAAAAACAAAAACACTTCACACATCTGTTTTCCTGCACTGTATCTGAACGATACCTCAGTTAGACAGCATTGTTCTATGAGAATAAACACTGATTCATTCAATCATTGACACAATAATCATCCTGGATTTCTTGCTTTCTTCAGCAGGGTAAAAAGTGCCAAATAAGCATCAGAATCAATTTATTTGTCCCATCCTCGCCACATCATTTGATTGGGCTGATGCCTCATGTAAGTTCAGCTCAGGTTTTCCTCAGAGATATGGTGGACCACAGCTGAATATGGACCAAGAAGCAACCTTGAGTGCGGTCTCAATGCTTTCACTCGCTCACACACATACACACGCTCACACCATATACATATACGCGCACACATACACTGATGCACATCCTTGCTTCGGTGTTCCTTCGTCTCTGCAGACCCACTGAAGATTATTTGGAGATTTGCTGTTGGAGGTGGAGAAGGAACTCGTAGTATGACAGGGCCGACTCTGTTCGGTCCTCGATCATGTTTTGCATAAAGCTGGCTTTCAGCTGGCTCTCGTCCCTGAGTCACATGAAAATGGGTGGGAAAGAAAAATAAAATGAGAAGAGATTAGTTGGGGTTGCTTTTAGATATCCGGGTACTGAAGAAAGGCAATTTGGGACACTGATTTAGGCTGATCACCTTTGATTTTCACTTTAGCCTTTGCTCTTTTCTGTAAAAGGTATCGAGTGCATTTCCTTCAACACAACTGCAAAAGCTATATTTTGTTGTTTAAATTTTTTAAATACACAACAACTGTTAAGATTTAAGTTTACCAGCTAGCATTCTTCATCTTCCCCTGCCTTTGCTCACATAATCAGGCATAAAATGAAGCATGTACTACGAAGCAGGTTTAGGGGCTTAGGCCTCAGTCACAAAAGCCTAGAGACCAGTTAGCAACCATCTGGCAACCACCAGTCACAAGGGAAAAATGTGTATTTCCCCAACCAGCTGTGAGTGGTTGCTGGAGGTTGCAGGCTGACGCTGGGTGAGAGGGTGCTGCACCAAAAACCTCCTTTTGATTGCTTTGGTCAAAACAAACACCCGCCATTTACTCTCCAAGAATGTTCGGCTTCAAAGTAAAGTTGTGCCTCAGCAGTGCAACCAACACATTTCAAAAGGTGCAACTTTTATTTTGACGACAAGCGGTCTCCGTTTCCGATTTGCGTCACACTTTTACTATAGCTTGTTGAGTAGCCGGCGAGTGTTTGCAGCCAAGTTGGCATCTGCCATGCCAAGTACAGGTGACCTCGACAACCTGCTACCAATCAAAGCAATTGCAAGGAGGTTTCTGGTGGAGCACCGTCTACCTCTTTGCGACCAATTTCACGCTAGCAATTGGCAGCAACCTCCAGAAACCACTCCTTGACCTCTTGCGGAATACACACTTTTCCCTAGCAACCACTGACCAGTCTCTAGGCCTGCGTGAATGGGGTTGTAGCAATCGATTTCACAGCGATTGCCAGCAACCTAGAGCACCCACTCGCAACTGGTCAGGGAATATACATTTTTCCCAGATGGTCGCTAATCAGTTTCCAGGCCTGTGTGACTCAGGCCTCAGCGAGGCAAACTTCAGGTTTACAATGTAGGTTCACTGCTTACCAGGGTGCATCACCATGGTAACCTGTACTACAGCCCTAACCTGGTCCAGAGCAGGTCATGTTTGAGACAAGAGATGATAAAATCCCTGACCAGTCAGTTGCTAGAAGAACTCATGGAGCTTACTGCACAGATACCAAGGGAATCTATAGCCTCTAGAGAAAATAGTACCAGTGTGCAAATGTACAGCCGTCCCCTCAGAAAAATATGAAGACTATAAATGTCAACAACTCGATGGGCAACCTTCAAATCTACTGGACTGCAGTGATTTCTTAGGTGTTTACTTTTCTCTTTCTAAAATCCTCAAGCACAACTTCAGGGATTTTCCAGCTCAATTTACTGTATCACTGACTAAACATTACAACTTTCAGGCTCTCAGCTGAGCCGGTCCTCCCTGAGGATCACTCAGTGAAACAACAACAGACTAAAATGACACAATGAAGATGGAATAGCTAAAGCTAAGATCTACTAGCAGTTGTTAGCTGGACTGCCAAGAAGGTGCACACTTTGTACTCTTGCATCATTCTTTTCTAACACCAAGCGAGGTCCCACCTGATGATATGCAGGGAGGGCAAGAACGGTCTCTGATCTCTCAGCCAACCAATGAAAGCTCTGGTTCTCTGCGACTCTGCAGTGTCCAGTTCTGGGAGCAGATACTGTGAGAGGAGAGTGACAGTTAAGTTCTTAAATGATCAGCAAAGGGGGGGGGGGGAATTCAACATCTGGAACTGTAGCTGTACTGCATGGTACTGGTCCTGGTACAGAGGTACAGAGGTACAGCAGTAGACTCAAAGTGAGAAATCCTACCAGATTATCAGGCACGGCAGCATAGTTTGGAACTCCTAGGACTTGTGTGAGGAAGTTGGGGTGGCAGTTTCGTCCAATCCACAGATACATCACCTTTTAGAGGAGAACAAGGTGCATTTTAATACCTTCGACTAAAGAGCAAGAGCATTACAGCAGTGAGCGCTGTCACTGAAGAGCTGAAAACCTCCTTGAAGTATGGGGGAATATAACTAAAGCTTACACTGATGTTTTAATCCAAAACTGCACTATATGATTATGTAAAATGTTGAGTGTACAGAATCTTATCCAGCGTGGGGGAGAATGATTAATGTCATGGAGTAAGCTTGAGTAAGGTTTCATCATATTTCCATAAGGCACACAGGGAATAGGAACTAGTGATACAAAATACAGTTCGATGTTTTTTCTCTTTCCAGCTATGCTGTTATTACCACCCTTTTAAAATGCAGCTACAGAGAGAAGCTGTATCCAAAGAATCTTTAGCATTGCCGCAAGTAATTAGGAAAAATGTGGCAAATAAATAAAATGAGACACTCAGCAAGGGAAATACCAAGCTGTAATTTTGCCTGACATCCACTTAGATTTGAGACATCGGCTTTGAATTTGTTAGCTTGTTCTGAGAGCTTTCTTTGAAACATACAGTTCCAGCATCCATGAGGAAAGCTCCCTCCCTGCTGAGCTTCTCCACAGACAGCTGCAGCAGTCTGGGCTGAGGGATGGTCCGCTCATTGATGTTCAAAGCACCCTGAGGATGCAGAAAAGAGAAGATCATTTAGTAACACAGGAAAACTGAAAAGCATTAGGACAACCACCATCACATTCCCCTCCCCAAAACCTACCTAAACTCCTTCCAAAAAAATGTTTTTAGTCCAGTCGTATAATCTTAATCCTAAACAATACTTTAAAAGAAATAAACCACGAGGCTTCCAGGAAACTTAATGCAGGACTACCACTGCGTTCATGGATATCGCTAATCTTAAATTGACACGTGCATGGAGGGAAACTTCTTCAGCCTCACCTCATCAGTCAGATCGTCGACACGGTACAGAGCAGGATGGATCATCAGCATGGCGTAGGCCAGTGGTTGGTACTTCAGCTGAAGCATGGCAAACACTCGGTCATCCAGCCTGGTGCTGGTGCCAGTCCTGAAGGCTTTCTGCAGAGCGCACACACAAACACACGAAACTTCATCAGTAATGGCTCGATGGTGCTGTATTCAAGAAATAATACTTGAATAGAAGCAGAGGTAGCTTGTTTTTGTTTCTGTGTTCATTTTAATTAGTAAAACAATGAACTTAGTAAAGAGATGATGTAGCAGACTGATCCTTATACATAACAAATGTAAAAAATTAAATCAGCAGAAAAGACTGGTGGCAGTGTAGTTGTTGTGAAATGACTGTATCAGATTAGAAAAAAAGCCAACCTGTTTGAGCAGGCCGAGGATGTAGAGCGGGAAGAGTCTGAGGCAGGCCGGGGCCAGCAGGCCGGGCTGCTGGATTGTCAACACAGACTGCCGGTAAGACATCAGCGAGTCGATGGCGGCGTTGGTCATTGCGTCTCTTGCATCACTCAGACTGGCCGTCACCGAACGGTCCACAGCTGTGGAGAGGACCACATGAACAGATTTTTAGTACAAGGACAGAGGATATGAACTTGCTGTATGTGGGATTAATTTGTAGGGTTTTCTCTACAAATAACAAAATATACCAGAGTAACTTAAAAGATGCTCAGATCTCATAAAAATTGTACATAATATTCATACATTTTAGGTTTGATATTACAAAGTCAGGGGCAGTGTTCCTGCACCATTTTAAAAATTAAAAACCTGCCTTTAAGACCTCCACAAAAAAAAACTAAGATCAAACAATGTATTTAGTTCAGGCTTTCATGAACATTTCATACCTAGCTGGGTGTACAACTATTCAACAGGGTGATAATCCAACTAAAACAGAATGTCATGCTTCTCTTTGCCACATATGACAGTCATTGACATATTTGTGATAAAAGATCCAAGTGTGACAATTTTATAAAACTGATTCACTGAATAATCTTATTGGCTGTGGCAGTCTAATTCAATTAACAGCAAATTTGATACTTAGAGAAATTTTATGGCAAATATAAGACATTTTAGGACCTAATTTTCCTTCATAACATTTTTCAATGACCCACAAAATCATGCAGAAATTAGGAATAAACAACATTTCAGCCTCATGCCTCATGCTTCTTTAATTCAGTATATTTCAATGGAAATTGTAACAAGGGTATGGTTTTCACAAGGTTTTATGTATAAACCTGTAAGATTGCAAATGTGGGATTCATAAAGGTGACTAAATGATTCAAATAATTGCCACCACGCGGATTTGTGTAAAAGATCTGGGATTTTTAAAGGCAAAAGCCAAAGAAAACCCTGAGCATTACATTAAGTCCTGGTGGTATGAAACGAGTAGTTCAGTGTGAAAAAGAACTCTGAGATGTGTGATTGTATAAATTCAGGTTTGACATAAATGACCCGAAGCCCCGTGGCTAGTAAAAAATTTATGCTGGGTAAGTTGATTGTGCAGCTGCAGGCCCATCTGGATCAGTGACGGTGTTGTCACCAACTAAAATAAAGCCTCACGATTGAGTAGTTTTATTTCTTACAGTCAGTATTTTCACATTAAAATACCTAGAGTCTACCTAAGTCTTTAATCAAACCGTTCAAAAAAAAAGTAAAAGTAAAAGTAAAAGTCTGATCTACTGGCCTGGTGGGGAAAAAAAAATGTTATGTTGAACACCGATAAATGACTTAATTGTATCCAATGAGTGGTATGACTTAACTACCAAATACATTTTTTGTGAAATCCATATGGTGAGAATTTAAAATGAAAAACGATGTTGTTCATCTTTGGGAAACAGTCCTTCGAGAGAATATGTGAGTTTGTTTATATTTGTGAGGCATGTCCTTTACACTTCCCAGTAGAGCTTAGGGTAAAATTAGCCTTTATAAATCTTTTAGAGCATTAGCACATTACAGTTCTGAGTTGAAAGACTATGATCTTAAATAGTGATATAGCCACTCCAGACTATGCATTTGCAGTCACAGTGCAAAAAACACCCTTCCTCCACCTGATCTTCATTATAAGATTAAAATGAAATAAACTCTTCTGTAATATATAATCTCAGTATCTGTTCTCCAAATTAATATCAGATTATATCAGATATCAGAGCCAGGACAGATCTGACTGCTCAGTATGCAACCGTTACTAGGCAACCACAGCTGTCGCCACTCATCACCATCTGTCAGTGCCTATAAGAGCGAAGACGATGAAAACCCTGCGAGTATTTAGTATCTAGCCAATTAAAAGAGTATTAACTGTGACAATGAAGAATAATTTCAGAGTTATGCTTTCTACAAATCCAAGCTTATCCATATTATACGCGCACAAACTCCCACTCACAAAATACTCATGTGATCTGACATAATCACATATTTAGAAAATCATCACTGGCGTGAAGACAAAACTCATTGATCTCTCATACTATTAGTTTACTTTCACATTTCTGCTTACAGTTACTATATATAAGCTTCAAAACTAACATAAATCACATATAACTACTTATAACAACTATGAGGTAAGCATAAGGGACACAAACTGACCAAATAACATCAAGCATGAGTGGTAACATATGACAAAACTTTCTTAATCTTTATCATCTCATGTGAAATAATGGAAAATGGGGTAAAACAGTGCAGTACGTACCCATGCATGCCAACAGCCCAGTGATGGCTTGAACATCGGCCCCAGCAAAGATGTCTGACAGAGAATTAACCACAGGGAGACACAAAGTGTGCACGCGGATCCTCCTCTCTCCTGTAAAGAACAACTTATGTTATTTAAACAAACAAACAAACAAACAAAAAAAAAAAGACAGACGTATGAAAAAACAAAACACATCAACACCAAAAAAGGGGCAGATTGATGCTGTTTCCATTTGGAACATGAGGACCAAGATGTAAATGTATGTCCAATACAATGTCTAACAGTGCACACTGTTCCGCAAGTAGAAAAAGAACAAAACTGCCTCATCTACGTGAGCGTGCACGTACCTTTGCTGGAGGTGTAAAGCAGCGCAGCCTGGAAAGAGACGATCTGCATGTCGTCGAGGTTGTCCTCGATGGACATCTGAACTGCAAAGCCAGCATCTGGGTTGACGTTGGGGAGGGACAAAAGATCCGTGGAGCGCACAAAGAAGTTTCCGTGGAACGTGTGGATGGACAGACCTGCACAGAGACAGAGAGAGAAAAATCTATATAACACGACTGCATCAACTTAAAAGACTCAGTCAAAAAAAAGTTAGCTAAACAAATACAAAACTTCGAATGCCCAGAATCTCGAGATATTATGGTTCTTTACAATGACTCAGAGTTTAAGCTTTTATGTCAAATATCCATGATGAACTATTTAATGTACTGAAGGAGTAAAACCTGGACTGTTTATAAATACAGCAAAAAGTGAGTAAAATATCTTACAAATACGATGCAAGCCTTTAGGGCAGAGAATCTTTAAAGGATATTTCTGGTTTATTTCAACCATGTGTAATTTTCAGTAATGTGGCCGTTTTAGCTCTGCAGTTCATGCTAACTTTACACCCCTCACCAAAGCTGGAGAGATGTGGGAAAACCACAACCCACCCCACTATCCTTTTTAAAAGCAAAAACATTTGACTATTTAAGTTTACCTCACAAGGCAAGCCCTGGTTTTCTTAAGAGAACTTCAGAAAAACCTGAAATTCTATGAGTCACATTTGGGAATCTATAGCTGTAAGGAAAGGTCTGTGAACTCTTTGGAATTATCAGGATTTCTGAAAATGATCTCAGTGTGAAAACCACAACTATTTGTGTATTATTCGCCTTGTGCTTGTCTAATTGTGACTTAGATGATGACTAAATCACATTTTATGCATAATCAATGCAGAATTGGTAATTCCAAAAGGTTTACAAACATCTTCTTACAACAGTAAACTTCATGTATATTCAGCACTCCGCCAACTCCAGCTCTTTTGTGACCACAGACCTTTGGTGCAGCGTATCCTCATGACAGCCTCAAAACCAATTTTCCTGGTTAAATATCTCTTCAGATCCTTCTGGAAGCGCTCAACCTGAGCTGGGTTATGCTGGTGGTGGTAGGAAGGGTAATAGTAAACGCTCCCTGCTGAATATCTGGATATGCAGCCTGAGGGAGAGAGACAAGGCACAGAAGGGGAGAGATAAAGCTTTGAATTTTTGAAAAATAGATTTATTGAACGATTCTTCTCTGTATCTATGTCGTTGGGGGATACAAATCTGATGCCTCTTGTTTCTGTAGTCAGATTTTCCTTATTCATAATTTTTTTAATTCACTTTTTTACCAAACTGCACTTGGTGTTTTAAAAACCAGAAATATTAAACATTAAGGTAACAAAAAAAAAAAAAAAAGGTCCACTACATCTTCCATTTCCCTCTGTCTTCCCTCTCCAATCCATTCAGTCGAGACTTACCGAGAGATGCCAGGTCACAGTACTGAGTGCTGAGCAGGAACAGGTCAACAGCCACCTGCTGGCCGGAGCAGTCCAGAGCCAACTTCTTGTAGAAGTCTGTTGCTGGGGCTAAGTGCTGGATGTCCTAAAAGGAAAGCATATCAGATATCACCATGAGCACAAAATCTGAACATAATGCAACAATTTTAAAAGTTATTTAAGGCAAAACATATAGTTGAAAAGCTGAAATTTTTTTTCCTTTCCATGATTTATCCTGATCACAGCCCCTGTGACTTCAGGATTTGCTTTAATAAAATCACTAAATAAATAAAACATTTTCATCCTCTCTCTTGGAAAAGCAGTAACTTTTCCATGATACGTCTGAGTGTATTTTTAATAAAGACCCTTTTATTCTGCCTTGTTTTTTAATGTTTGAAGACCAGCCATCAACCAGAACATCAACAATGTAGTAACTCATCTAGCTCATGATGCATCACAATTCACAGGTCACTGTAATGTGTGAAGTACAGACGCTTTGTTGTCATTGGCTGGCTGTATTGGACAAACTAATGAGAATTAAAATCCATTAAGAAGTCAAGGAGGCTCGTAAACAGTCACATCCAGGACAAATGAATCTTGTTTCACTTAAATTTCACCAATGCTTTAGGTGGGGTAGAAATTCTTTTGAATTGCAGATGGAAAGACACCTCGTCATGGCAAGAGCTCATCAGTCCTTTGGATGAGCTAAAAAATTAGTCCAATGACCAATTTTGGTCATTAAGACCTTTTTAATACAGTTCTCAGCTCAAAACAAAAAACAAAACAAAACAAAAAAAAGAGGCGTATGAGTGATGGCTAATAAATAACCTGCTATAAGTAAAGTGGATTATTTCTTACAGCATTATAGCAAAAGCTCATCATCCTGTTTTCCAAGTATTCCATCTTAACTAAAAGCAGGTCTCTCATTTCTGACAAAGGGAAGTAAAGGGGTGTTTTTTCCCCTTTTTTTTTTAAACTCAAAATTATTCTGACATGTATTTCATTTATCCCTAAAAAGCATAAAGAGGTTACATTAAGCACTGTCAGCCTTTGCATTTACATTTCATAAAAATATGTACAGTGATACATCTACCTGGTGTTTACATGTGGCTGTGTTGGTTATATTTAATCTTGCTGTATGCCATTCAGCACACTTCCCATCTTACCTTGGCAGATGCCCGCTGGTTGGGGTCCTCTCTTGACTGCAGTGCCCCCACACCGAGGTTCGGCAGCTGGGTCTGAAACACAGACATGCGTCCTCCAGTGGGGGACAACAACTTGAAGGCTGCTTGCAGAGCTGAACCCAGGGCGGACTGAGTCTCCATCGTCTTGTCAAACAAATTTGGCAGGCTCTTCAGCAGATCCTGCACAAGCTGAAAAACAAATGGAGGGCATGAGTCTTATTTTTATGAGGTCTTACCACTATTAATCAGAGAAAACGTTGGCTTTCTTCCATCCACAGTGTGGTCGTGATATAAATATAAAGTAGCAATCAATTTCACTTCCTACATAGTCTAAAGAAATAGAAAACAACTAAATTTAATCTCAAATTTCAGAGTACAGCGATATGAGATTTGCTGAATTTGTATATTCAAAACAGGACTTTAACAAAGGTGCATGTCTTACCTCTTTGCATTCATTGAGGTTTACTAGAAGGCTGTCTGGTGTTGGTAAAAAGATATCTGTGGAGCACAAAATGTAATTATTTAAACAAATATAAGACAAGCATATGCACAGAATGATATAACAGTAGTGATTAATAACCATAAAGCAAGTAAACCACAAAGTGATTTCATTAAGACAATAAAACGGTCACTGCATGTGGTGCAGCTGACATTAGATCGATAATAAATCTGAAACTTTAGAAGTCGTTTTCTGAATCAAGCTGAATCTCTGGTGAAACTTTGTGAAACTCCTCAAACACAGAGGGGAACAAAACATAACTGTAGGGATTTGTAAACGTGGCAGTCATGTTTAGTGACCCAGACAGTCTGTGACCTTATACATTTGCTGGTGCTAGGTTCCTGCAGTAAGTAGGCACACAGCTGATGTCAAGTTGCTGTGATAATGAAAGTGTGGCCTTTGCCGTCAGCTGCGTCTCACCTTCTATGTCAGACACGATTAGCATCTGAGGTTGGGAAAGTCCCTCCTGGAGGTTGTAGAAGTGGATGGTGCTGTCGAAGGTGATGAAGCCTACTTTTGTCCGTGAGTCTCCAGGAAGTCTAGGATACACATACACACACACTCTTTTGTAAAGCTTGCACTTATGTGTCAGGGATGACTTATTTATTCTATATTAGCAGAGACCCATTTTAAAATCCTTGCACTAAAAAGCTATGCTATGTTGGATTATGTTACTTCACGCTACACCACAAATCAATGGTGACCCGTTATACCCATTGCCAGCTCTATAGATTTATTCATGTACTCAACTAGAGCTGCGCTGCATGATTCACAGTTCAAAAAAGTCCTTTTTGTCATATGGCTGCATCCACTGTGTGAAACAAGGTGCTTTAGCTCCTTTCACATGAAGGCCACCCACCATTTAACCCAGAGATATCAAACATGTGGACAGGTGGCCAGAACCGGCCTGCCAGGAGGTCCCATTTGGCCTACTGGATAGCTTTGTAAAGTGTGAAAAGTGCTGACCACAAAGCAATGAAAATGTATGGAAATATTAAAAAGTATTTTTAGGTCTAGGCAAATTATTTGAATCATCAAGACATAAGACATAACAGTTGTTTAGTTACAAGAACTCTACAGATCACAGTGGGTCTATAAAAGGCACAAGACCTTCACATGTAAATAGGATTGTACATGTAATGACACTCACTAAATGTTGCATGCTTTTGAAATTGCACTTATTTTTCTTACGACATGTCAGGATGTTTATCATCTTTAGATTCCCCCCCCCCTGTACAGGTTATTATGTTTTATGTTTTTTTATTGGTTTTACTGGTCTGGCTCACTTCCAATCAAATTAGGCTTTATGAGGTCTGTAAAATAAAATGAGTTTGAGACCCTGACTTAAGCCAACTTTCTGCTGACTGGCTGCTCAATGCAAACAAAAGGTGTACATAATGGTTGGACATGTTTAATATGAGCATCCTCCACTGGAACAGTATAAACAGTATATGACAGAAAATAAGGAAAAACAAAGTAGGTCCAATTTAAAAACATGTGTGCCGATATTTCTCCAGGGTCCCACAGAAATTGTTACACTGGCCCATGGATGAGTGAACACAGGGAGAAACATATACTGGTTTTCATGCACATTAAGTCTTAATAATCTAAGCTGGGAATTTGCATCAGCCCTCTATATAGTTTAAAAGTACTAAGGAAAATTATTTTTAAAAAAGAATATTTTGACTTAAGAACTCTAATAACTAAAATTAAGTGTTGTACGTACGAATTGATGTTGTCCAGCAGTGACTGACAGAACACATTTAAGTAGCCTGTCTCCACTGCATTGTGGGATACGTCCAGAACAAAGAGGTAAACAGCAGGCTGTGGTGGCCTCAGCTGGACAAAATCAGAGCAAACACAAGCTAGTTAAACCAAGGTTAATAAAAAGAGAGAAAATTATTAACACATACACGGATGACTGCACAATCGGCAATACTCATACATTTAATTTAGTAAGTAATAGTATAATTTATTGCATTCAGCTCATGTAATACCAAAGTCCTCAGCATCCTTGGGGTACTTAAATGGGCAGTTATTCTGCAGCATTATCCTGTATGTGCCACTTTTGTGCCCCAAAAGTGGCACATACAGGATAATGAGTCATCCAAAAGGGATAAAAACAACTACAAGAATGTACTGACGTTGCCCCAAAATAATTTTTGAAAAGCTTTTTTCCTGCAGGAAGCTATACTTCTACCACCATCTTTGAAATCTCCTACAGATTTCAAATCAGAATTCTTTGAGCACCCTGTATCCCTCTTATGTGTCTGGTAATGCCATTTTTACAATAGCATGCAGTTAACTGGTCACAGTTATAATGTTAACAGAGCTGGAGAAACCTACCATGTATTCTGAAGGAGCAATGAACTCAATGGTGGCATTTTGGACCTCAGGTCTTTTGTGTGGCTCTCCGTATGATCTGCTGACTGGGTTGTACATAAACTCCTCTGGAACTACACAAACATTTACACACACATAAAACTTCCAGTGAGGTTTGAGTACTGAGTAATATTTCCTACCTGTATTGAGAAGGTAAGAGCAGAGGAGGAAATGCATATGCACCATAACAAAATCCTCTTTCCAAACTACTCCAAATGACATTATTCTTTGTTTTTACTTAATCTGTGACAAAAAAAAGCCTTTGAGATTAAGATTTTTGCTCAAGACAGACCTGGTGAGGACTGCACAATAAGTTTTTAATATCATTTAAAATTCTTCCTTGTCATTCTCTCCATGTGCTACTTAATACAAATGCATTTTGTGGCTAAGCTGCATTTGTTTAGATACTTGTGAAGTGCCTCCAGTGTGCTCACTGACAGCAGCTCTTTCAGATGCCCCTATCTCATTCATCTCTCTCTCCTTTCTTACCATCATTGACCCGATAGCAGAGGTTGCACTTCCACCTTCTCTGGTCCAGGAAAGAGACGAAGGGGTTGATGTAGGTTCTGCAGGACCGACACCTGACAATGGTGCTGGATGTCACAACAGGAAGTTGCTGCATTTATTTAAAAAAAAAAAAAAAAAAAAAAAAAAAAAAAAAAAAAAAGAAAAAACACCAAATGTTAGTTTAGCTCATATGTAACATGTCACATGAACTGTATGAGTACAGTATATGGACTCATATGACAAAGCA
>VUQI01061719.1:25224-44542 GCA_015106735.1 Paratilapia polleni
TTAAAAATAAAAAAAAAAAAAAAAAAAAAAAAAAAAAAAAAAAGGTCAGTAATAAAGATAAACAAGCTAGCCTATATTAAACTCTTAATATCCATCCTTAAAATGTAGTACGACAGACTTCTTATTTGTATAGGAGAATGTCATCGACACTGCAAAAACTAATTATAAATTTTCTAAAGGGAGCACTCCATAATATAAGGGATTATTTAAATAAAAAACAGATGAGGCTGCATGAATAACCAAAATGAGAAAGACACTTATCAGAGACTAAAGTATGTAAAACCAGACTATGAGACTTTCGGCAGGAGTCAGTAAGGACTAAGTAGGGGTTGACCGATTATTGGCCTGGTCAATTAGTGGATCTAATATTCAGCAGATTTGTGATAAAATAAATTAATTTAAAAATGCACTTTGGCTCTGAAACAGATGCATTGCTCTACATCTTCAGTCACCAGTCCTTGGTCTCAAGCAATATCCCGTTCACAGCACACTCTGATAGGTTACATATCACAACTAATAGCCTGCCAACATTCAAGGCTACTGTGCCACACAGAATTGCTTTTGTAGACTGTAACAGCTCCAGAGGTTAAAAACTATAATCTTATGATCTATTTTTAAGATGACAAGCATGCCTGTTTCCCCACTTAAACTAAATATATGCCAATATTACCATTACTGCTGATACACAGTTAACAATAACAAGATAATATAATTGATTTATGTAGTGAAACCATAAATAGACATCCATCCATCCATTTTCTTCCGCTTATCCTATTCATGGTTGCAGGTGGGGGCTGAAGCTGGGATAGGACGCTAGTCTATCAGACAACCAAGAGACAGACAACCATTCACGCTCACATTCACACCTGTGGCCAATTTAGAATCAGCAATTAAACTAACCCCACTAACTGCATGTCTTTGGACTGTGGGAGGAAGCCGGAGTACCCGGAGAGAACCCACGCAAACACACAGAAAGGCCCTGGCCAGATGGTGGATTCGAACTCAGGACCTTCTTGCTGTGAGGCAACAGTGCTAACCACTGTTCTGCCGAGTACATAAGTCTATAAATAGACATATGTACTTGAAAAACTTTTTGTATTTAAATTTTTCTTCTTTACATACTTTTCAATGTAACTGTAAATGTTTTGCCAAGGGAAAATTTGAATAAATAAATAAATAACTAAAAAAATAAGCCAACTAATAACAACAAGTAGATATTAATGTCTAATTCTAGATGCAATTTTCGATCAAAGTTGTTATCATAAGATAAAAGATTGATAATAAGACTGAGGCAACCATATGACCTCTGCAAGTGTTCCATTAAAAACAGCCAAAAAAAAATAAAATTAAATAAATAAATAAATCACAGTTAAATTACAAAACTCTCTGAGAAATCATTCTGTGACTGTGGACACAAATTACACAACCAATTTCTGTCAATCTCATATCGGGTAACAAAGCCACTTCCTGTTACTGAGATTCTTTATGGGTGGTTTTCTGTTGTTGTCACTGTGAGTTAACTGGAGGCCACCCTTAACCCTCACAGGAAATTAAACTACAACCAGAATGTATAAAAATATTATCAATAACCTCAAGGTCCAGTTGAGTGTGACTGGTTAATATCACCAGCAGAAAGCATTAATTCATACATCATTTTACCACTACAGGCTGCACCAGAAAGCAAAATTTGTTCTAAAAGCCAAACCATGCTCATACATAAGAGTGGAAACAATATAGTTCTTATTTGAACTTTGTATTCAGACTAAATGAGTTTCTGTGCTTGGGAGGGAGCCAGAGGCCACAGCCAGCCAACATGTTCAGTGTAGGAACAGAGGGCAATGTCCAGCTCCAACATATCAGCATTCTAGATATGCATATCTCCTACACATGTCAGTGAAAAAAAGACAATGACAGGGAGAAATTAAAGCAATCATGTTATGGAAAAGTTACAGAAAGGGAACAGCATCATACTAAAAAATTAAAAATACACTACAGTATGTATTTTAAAATAATTAAAATAGGCAATAATAGCATGAAAAATAAAGCTCACAGCT
The DNA here is from genome assembly GCA_015106735.1 of Paratilapia polleni. NCBI lineage: Eukaryota > Metazoa > Chordata > Actinopteri > Cichliformes > Cichlidae > Paratilapia > Paratilapia polleni. The sequence continues at coordinate 27,279 of VUQI01061719.1, forward strand.
TCCATTGAAACCTGGCAGATTGATTCATCTTTTTATTGATTTGACCCAAGGACAGCTGCTCCTGGCATAATTAGTGTTTCATTTGCAATAACTACAAATTGTTGCCTCACTTCTGTGTAATTACGTCTTTCTTTGAAAATGAATTGCTTTATGCATTTGGTTGGTACAGTGGCCACTGGAAGTTCAGTGTTTCCCACAGAATTCAACTGAACTGCACAGTCATACTTTTTAAAATAATTTATTAAATAATACTATATACACTATGTGACTATAAATAACAGAACAATAATCTGCTCCATCTTCAGGCAGTTCCTCACTTATGGATGGACTCCAACTCCACTGTCTGGGACTGTAGCTGGAGATGGTAATCCTTGTTCTGCTCTTTAGCCTTGTGAGCTCAGCTCTCCACCTGTGGCAGGTCGGGGTTAAAGTGGCCCTCTGGCTAGCAGAACAAGAACTACGGTTGCCAGCTGCAGTCCAAGAAGGCAGAGTTGGGAGTCTGTCTGACTGTGGGACAAGAGGCTCGAGACAGCTGAAAAACATCAAGGGGCAGGACAAGAGGAAATTAACCAACCTGCTCTTAGGAAAACACAAAAAAAAAATAGACGTGAAGGAGCGTAGCTAGCTGGTTAGCAGCAATTGAACTTTCAAAATGTCAAATTGTATATCACTCACTGTGTTGTTTTGGATGATGAAAACATAAAAATAAAATGCAAAAAATAAATGACTGGCTGCCAATATGTCAGGGCTTCCCGTTCAAGTAAAGTCTATGTGTGGGAAACACTGAGTGCATCTTTGTTGTGTGCCTTTAGGTTCTTACCTGGCTGAATGTATCCGTGCAGTGAGGTGGGGGGCATCCCTGGGCCAGGGGGCTGAGTGGCGCTGTGGGACATGCTGGGCGGTGGTGCTGAGCTGTAAGCTGCTGATGATGGTGGTAAGGGTCCTGCTAAGCTTGCAGCTGGATTCACATGATTTGCCACAGGGCCCATTGGGGGCGTGCTAATGGAAGTGGCTGGCCTCATTGGTGGGGTAGGTGTGTTGTACTGCCATGTTGGAGCTATTGGCTGCTGGGGGTTGGGGTAGTAGCTACTAGAAGACACCACAGGAGGAAGGGGGGGTGTTGCCTGTGCAGGAGGCAGCCTAGGACCGGGGCTGGGGCTAGCAGACTGCGGAGGGGTATGGGATGGATGACCTCCCATTGGAGGCCTGGGCAACAGCGGCTGGCCTGGAGATGATGGGTAGGAAGTGGGTGGTGGGCCTGGCTGATAGGAGCTAACTGGGGGAACAGGCTGGTATGGCCCAGCTGGGTAAAGTCCAGGGCCAGGGGGTGCAGGAGCTTTGGCCTGCATTGGATTGTATGTTGGTTGATGAGTCATCCCATAACTAACCCCTGGTAGCTGCTGCAGGGCAACTGGATTCTGTGATGGACCTGGAGACAAGAGGAGGATGAGTACAGAAATGTTAATGAATCTTTGTCAAAATAACCTTCTTTGAGTAATTAAAATTACACTAAAACACTTTGTAAATGACTTCATTCACTGGTAATTTATGTCAGTTTCATTCTAATGAAAACTCTTCTTTAACCACTTTGTTTAAGAGACCTGAAGGACTACTCCTTTTGTATCAGATGCCAACATTTTCAAATGGACTGCAGCTCTTTGAACAAAAGGCTTGTCATGGTTGATAAGAGTTATATCTGAAAGTAAGCCTTAGGCTCAAAAGCAGTAAAGCTATTAGCTTCACACACAGATGTAAAAAGCAATGTTACAGATTTCACACCAGGGGCTTTTGTTTGAGACTCAAGTGTCTTTTAATTAAAGGAGCTCACTCACTTTAAATGTTTTTATATGAAAAACAGATGGCACAGTACTGGCAGTGAAAACTGCTTGGATGCACCAAATGACCAATGAACTGACAGCCCAGGGGAGTAATCTCTTTACTTGGATTTAATTCGCTGTGATCTGCCCTCAGTGGCAGTGGGTTTAGGGCTTACTTACTGAACACAGCAGTGATAAAAACTGACATTTTTGCACTATTAAAATGCTGTGTTTATTGAGCAGATACCAGACTAAAAATGTGGCAGGAGTGTCAAATATTAACAACAGTAGGTGATGCAAGATCTTGTTACAAGCAGAAAACAGATCTCAAAATCTAAATAAATAGTTAAGAAAAAGGAAAGAAAGGAGTATAAATGTTACCTAAAGAACAATCTAACCAACACCAGTGCTTTAAATTGCAGCATCAATGTGATCCTGTTGGTGGCCTAAATGATTATGCAATGCAAACAGATTCACTACTATCCACTTAGTCCTTTACTACTGGCAGCAGAGGTAAGTGAGCAGAGTGAAAAGGGATTAGAAAACAACTCTCCTCAACATGCAAAGACAGATGCAGGAACACAGTCCATTTCAAATCTTGTTCCTTTCCAAGAGCAGGGAAATTCTGAGACCTGAAGCTTGACTTGTGCCTCTTACAGCTCGTGTTCAATCAGAAAGTGCCTAATGTGGTATCAGATCTTTCAGTCAATCACATATCAGCTTTTTGAATGGTAAAACACCAAGGGAAGTTGGCTTGTAGAGTAGGAAGATAAAACCAACATGAATCTAGATTTGAGGGTGTAAATATGCAATAGAACAGTTAAAGATAAACAAAGCAGCTTTAAAGATTGTTTTATCACCGCAGGTTTGAACAGTGAGCCTTTGTTAATGTACTGGCAGTTTTTAACTCCAAACATAAAACTGATAATTCCAGTTTAAATGGGAGAGTGTCCCAAGGGTAAATGATGTAATGAAATTATTACCAATATGTTTTCACATGTTTAACAATGTGCTGCGAGTAAAGCTGTCGGTCTTCTTCTAATACGAAAGACATTCAAATGACCTGAAGATACAGAGAGACAGTGCATACCATCATCTTTAACTTGAATACTAGTAAGGCAGTCAGGAAAGCCTTTTAAGTCTAGCCCATTACAACTTTCAGCTTCAACAATAACTGGGTATATGATAATAATATGGAAGAAAATATAAAACAGTCAAGAGAGAACACCCTCACACCTCATCCCACCCAGTTTAAGTGACATGTTTGATGCCTTTCTTTTTTATTTTTAGAAACTGTAAATCTGCCAGGAAAAACTTCATTTTCACGCATTCAAAGTAAAACTTAAATAACAAAAAAGTTGTTAAGACTGGGAGATTTGGCTCTCATTTCAATGTTTTTATTTATGTTGCTTTATATTTATCTGGTCGTTTATGTATTTTTCTTTTATGTTTTTGTTATTTTTGTCCTTTTGGTTGTTGTTTCAACCTAATTGGTACTATTTATTTTGCACCGTTGTAGTTTTTAGTTAACTGCAATTAAAGAAGAAACAATGCTACATTAAAATCCATCAATGACCCAGATCACATATACTCATCTACAACTTTTGAAAAGGAGCTGAGGCATTATAATCTAGGGATGCAGTTGCCTTATCTGGACAGTACAAGAAAGCTCGTTCATGTGGGGATTTATTTGATTGTAAAATGCCACTGCTCCACGGGTACAAGATAGAAAGATGTGAGTACTCTGAAATTGAAATATCTAACTGCTTCAGGTTGGGGAAAGCTCTGCTTTAACATATTTGGATAGTCCCCAATGTGCCACATGTACAGTGAAACGTGGGACGCAAAACAAGTCAGAGCTTTTAAGCCATCTGAAAATCCGTATTGCACAACAGCCAATGAACTAGTAAACAAGCAAATGGAATTATTCACTGCAACTAAAACTACACAAGTAGAAAAAAAGAGATGTGTGGGAAAAAAGTACAAGTTGGTCAGAAAAAGTTCTGGCTCATTGAGCAGTATGAAAGGAAACGTTAAAATGCCAAGTTAACGATGATCTCTCATTACATGTATTTTATTGTCTAGAAAAACATGGAACAGTTGAGCACCTGTCTTCATAATCTCATGGAGCCTGATGACCCCTCGATCAACCTATTGGGTTGCCACCTCGACAAACGAAAAGTAGCAAACACTGGCGAAATTTAGCTGGGTGGCAAAACATGTATAGTTAGCGTATCTTAAAGGTAGAAACTATTTTGGTAATCTTAAGTCATCAAGGTAACACAGGTCAAGATTAACCGTAGCTCTCCTGGCGTACCTAGACCTGACAGCTCGCCCTTACTTGGCTACCTTACGTTACAGCGTTACTAAGCAAGTCAGTTGGCTAACAGTTAGCAATAGACACAAGCTCTATAAGTGCCGCTAGTACTCGCTTGTGACCACCGAAAAGCGATTTAGCTAACGTTAGCTACTTCGTCTTGAACTAAATGTACTTAATAAAAGTTACTCACCATTGGCGTATGTCTGTCCCGTCCCTGTCCCATTCTGAGAGTTGAACCCCGCAGTTGACATCTTGAAACAGACACCAGGATCTAATTTAGAGGTGCTTGGTTGGCGAATAGCTAGCTGCGTCTTTAGCTAGCTAGCTAACTAGCTGGCTGCCAGTCGCGGGTAACGTTTAAACCTGTAGCTCTGACGGTGTGTCGCCTACTCAAAGCAGCGTCCACGGCGACGTCTCCTACTTTCTCAAAAAGTTGATTAGGTGACTCGTTGACGATCACAAGCCCATCGCTATTATCAAAAAGCCCCGTTCGGCTATCTACGGGTGAGTAACGATGGGCCTGGTCAGAGTAATCGTGTGAGACACTTCTCTCCTTTCACCGGAAGCTGGGATCACCCAGCAGGATCAACGTAAAAATCGTCGGGCATGCGCAGTATGTACACGTGGCATTTCCTCCGGTGCACTGGATTTACCAGTGTACTGGAAACATCAGCGATTTGGATCTGAAATAAAACCTCGGCAATGCTGCTGTGTTTTGACTAACGTATCTGAGTTACAGCACCAAAAGGGTATTCTATAGTTTTTGATGGGTAAAGCTCCAGCTTATTTGCCACCAGGTGGATTCTTTTGGGCTTCACTGTGTGGAAAAACAACCAGACACAAACCTTGGTTAGTTGGGAATAAGCTTCATCTTCATAATAAAGTTAAAGTTGTTTCATTTAACTTTTTGCATCAAAATACACTGGACAGATTTAGACTTGACGTTAAACATTCCCATTGCTTCTGTGAATTCTGTGCCATTTGTTTTGTCCTTTTATGCAACCATGCAAAAATCAAGCATCAGGACAGGGAAATGTTTTGGGTTTTTTTTTTTTGTTTGTTTGTTTTGAAACTGATAAGAAAGACAAAGGCAAAATATTTGTGTATAACTGTTTTTTTTATTAGGGAAATTCCATATTCCATAACAACAGATGGACGGACTCCAGACCAAACACATCAATGTGGCACCAAGATCTCAAGAATAAGAAGGCAGTTGATATACGATTTATTACTTTTCTTATTCAACTTTGTATTTGTACCCCTGGTATCAGTTTTGTATGCACATATTATGTAGCCTATACATTTTGTCCTGATAATACAAAATAAAATAAGAATTGTTGGATGTAAAATATCTCTTAAAGTGGTCCTATAAATTTCAAATGATCAGCACAGTAATTAACACCTATATGACCCATGGCTATCCTGGGACAGGGTGTTGATGTGTTGGAGGAGTGCAAGTACCTGGGTGTCTACATTCCCAACAGGTTGGACTGGTAGACCAATACAGAGGCTGTATATAAAAAGGGGATGAGCAAGTTCTGTTTCCTAAGGAAGATGATGTGTGCTTCAATGTGTGCTGCAAAATTATGGAGATTTTCTGTCACTCAATTGTGGCGAGCACAGTGTACTTTGCTGTCGTCTGCTGGGGGAGCAGTATCAGAGCTGGTGACAGCGACACATTGAATAATCTGTTTAGAAAGGCTGGCTCTGTGACTGGCTGCAAACTGGACACTTTTGAAGCTGTGATGCAAAGCTCTGCACCATTTACTGGACAAGCAGTGGAGCACCTTCTCTAACAAACTGATCCCGCTATCTTATATTATTATTATTATTATTGCTGTTGTTATTGTTGTTATTAATTTCAACTGCTGTAACAAAATAATTTCCCCAAATAGGAGATAAAAAAAGTATTTATCATCTCATCAGAGCTGACATTTACTTGCCTAGCGAGATTATTTGACTATAAGAATATGAAAGCTTGGCACAAACCATCACACATCACACACGTTAATAACATTATTTAATGAAAAACAAATTCACTGAAATGTTCGTATGCGGGCTGAAAAATAAAAAGAAATCCAGAGCGGTGCTGGATTTTAGTTCCCCTGCCGGAAAGATGATTGTGAAACATAAACAGGAAGCGGCAGGGCAGAGTTTTTGGGGAGTTGCTGGACAGCCATTGCAGTGTCGTGGCTCAGTAACAAAACACGAAGGAGGAGAGAAGGTCCTGGCAGTTTGCAGGCTCTCTGTTTTTTTTGAGCGAGAGACCAATTTACATGAGTATTAGAGCGAACATACTCGATAAATTAATCTACACCTAAATAACGGGTAAGTTTTTTTCGATATACTTTCTCACTACTGATCTGAAAAGGGTCGTGAACATTCGGCATCTCGGCTAGCAAATTATCCCGGCTGCTAACGTTACTACGTTAGCATTGCTAACGCCAAGTTTAATATCAGCGCGCCTGGAGCAGGGTGTAGGCTTAACTTGACCGGCTGTCGTGTTTATTTAAACATTCGTGTTTTCATTACTGAGTGGAAAAACACTCACAGTACCGAAAGTCTTCAGTGTCATTAGCACATTGACGAACTGCTTCTGTGGCTAACTGCTAATTTGCTAACGTAGCACTCGATGCAACGTCGCCTAGTGATAGAGAATATGACACGTAGCTAGAAGCTTCCTGCTAGCCGGTTATCCGGCCTCGCCTTGTATTTTCAAATTATACCTAAAATTATACTCCAAACTTGATGTGATTTGTTGTTATTCTTAAACATAGTCCTCGATTTAGCTGTTTGGCTAAAGTGGAACGTGGCAGAGACCATTAATTCCTGTAACATTAGCCGTCATGTTAAAGGTTAGCTCGCTTCACTGCTACGTTGATAGTGGTTGGTATAACCCGGGGATTCTGACAGCCGAGTCAAAGCGCATCCGTAGTCTTCACAGTATTATGTTATTTGACAGGCACTGCCTGAAACCATACAAGAGATAATAATTCATATGATCGTAGATTAGAAAATGAGCCCCATCTTAGTTTGGTAAGGCACTGCTCTGATATGTACTACCTAAGACATGAGCACGTTGGTACTAACGTGCTAAATAAGTAGTTCAGTAGTTCAGAAGGTAGTTCACGTTAGTAGCTGTCAGTGTGTTTATCCTGAGGATTTTTGATAAGATAGCCCTCCTTACTCTTTTTTTTTTTTTTAAAAAGTGCTGAGAATGTTGACTTTAAATAATTGCAGTGTACTCATTCGACAGATTTAATCATAGCAGGTTTTTCAGTGATAGTGATTTTATCTTTGAGGGCACTTTTAAATTCCTGAAGTCATCACTATTTGGAAGACAGGCTTTTTGTCACATTTTATATTGATGTACCTTTTATAATAGTTTCTAGTGCCCGAAATGAAACATTTGGCTTCCTGGCAAAGGTGACTAGTCCATGAGAAAAATCCAGTGGCCAATATAATGATAAATTATATATAATTTATATTTATAATTTTATAATTTATATATAATTTTTTGGTTCACATAAACTTAAAGAAAGGCCAGTGTAAGATCTGAAGCATAATTTTTTTAATATATGGATCAGTGGGTAATCAGTTCAAGGATTAATACAACTCAAAGTATTGATCACAAAATTCTACTGAACATATGTTATGGTCAGTTTAATCATAACAAATATAATACATATGAAAAACTTTGGTGCCTGCCTAAGAGTTTTTGGCCTTCCCTCAAAGGTAAAACACCAGGACTGATTTTTAACAAGCTGTTTGTAAGTGGGTTTTAATTTGTTGAAACTTTTTGTTTATCAGATGACCTAAAAATAAAAGGAAAAGTCATAGATTTCTATTGAGGTAACACAGAATCTTTGCTTTAACTAAACTGGGGCCATTCGTCACTGCCCAAAAGGCCTGTAAAGGTTGTGTAATCATTTTGATCATCTTAAGTCACCCTCACCTTTGCAGTCCATTTTTACCTATTTTCTGCAATGACCCACTCCTATTCTCCCTTTCTTTTGTTAGTGTCTGTGGCTTGGTTAGGGTTTTATGGTTAGGGGAAGATCTTGGCAGAATATTGTCAGTGTGCATCAGACTCTGACACAGACAGCAAATGACAGAAGCAGTGCGCCCCTCAGCGACACAGAAACATGGTGGAGACTCAGCATAGTCTTTTACAGTTTTACATGTGTATTTTTTTAGGGCAAATATTTACCTGTCAGTGTGGCAGATAGTCTTCCGAGATTTACCAACCAAATGGAAAATTTACTGGCATTTGGCTTTTAATTTTAGACCCTAGTAGTAGCAGTTGGTCATGCTTGATGATCGGTTTGCACACCTTGTAAATAACACCACCAGATCCCATTGTAACAGGTAAGGCTGCTACCTTCAGGCAAGCTTTTTATTGCCACATGCCTTTTTTGTTTGCTGAATATTTTAAAGTCACTGTGAGGTAGGCATGGGAGCATATCTGTCTGCAGTGTGGCACCAGCTGACGTGTAGTTCAGCTGTATTTGCATGGTCTTGACCTTTGTCTACTTTATACTTTAGCCCTGGAGTTGTTTTCATGTTACGTAAGTGGGGCCAGAGGTCGGCACCAGCTTACCTTGCTGTGATGGTTCTGTATCTGTAAGTGTGAAAAGGCTTGTAAATGAAATGAGAGTTGGAAATGGAGTGCAAAAACTTCTCAATGGAGAGAGGATGTTTGCTTTTTCTGCCCTCCCCTTTTCTCAAACTTCATAAACATAGCACTCGCATATTTGATTACATCACTTAAAAGAAGGATAAAGAAGCTTGTGTGAAGTAGAGTGAAAAAATGAACAAAGTAAGAGCTTTTCTTACCAATAAAACATACTAAGGATCTGTTGATTTCATGCAGTTATAGCAAGTCTGAGTCTTTGATTCATTTTCTTTTGACTGAAAGGCTAAGACTAGGCTTTATTTTCAGATGAAAAACTCATGTTGCCTGTCAAGAAATTGTCAGATGATATGTGATCAGGGCTCTGAATCTCCTGTCCTGCTGTCCACAGAGTCCTGTTGGAACAAGATAATCACTGGCTGTAGAAAGGCACTCACTGTTCCTATCACCAGTTTCTAGTATCTGTGTGATAGGTTGATGCAACCAGCATATTTAGGGAGATGAGATTTGAAGTGAGGGGTACTGTTTGGTCTCAGGTTATCTGATACTTTTTAATTGTGTTGTCTCTTAATGTTTTTGGATACTTTTCCCTGTTGGGAAAAAAAAAATCAAAAGATTACAAATTATACAAATAAATTAGTCCAGTGTGCTACTGAAAAAATGTTTATATATCAGACAGTTATGAAATGAAGAACATTCATTGTTGATATCAGATAAGATATACTTTGTTTTCTTTGTTACAGAAGCTAAAACGCAAGTTAAACCTTTTACAAAATAGCTTTAATAAGTAGAGTAGTATAGAGCAAAAAAAAAAAAAGCTTGTATGTATATGTATGTACAGTGGTGTGAAAAAGTGTTTGCCCCCTTCCTGATTTCTTATTTTTTTTTATATGTTTGTCACACTTAAATGTTTCAGATCATCAAACTAATTTAAATATTAGAGAAAGATAACACAAGTAAACACAAAATGCAGTTTTTAAATGATGATTTTTATTATTAAGGGAAACAAATAATCCAAACCTACATGGCCCTAGACTTTGGAGTGGTCTAGTGAAAGTCCTGACCTGAATCCGATTGAGATGCTGTGACATGACCTTAAAAAAGCGGTTCATCCTCGAAAACCCTCCAGTGTGGCTGAATTACAACAATTCTGCAAAGAAGTGTGGGTCAAAATTCCCCCACAGTGATGTGAAAGACTCATTGCCAGTTATCACAAAAAAAGTTGTTGCTGCCAAGGGTGGCACAACTAGTTACTAGGTTTAGGGGGCAATTACTTTTTCACACAGGGCAGGTAGGTTTGCATATCTTTTTTCCCTTAATAAATGAAACCATCATTTAAAAACTGCATTTTGTATCTTTGTCTAATTTTAAAATTTGTTTGATGATCTGAAACATTAAGTGTGACAAATATGCAAAAAACTAACTAATCAGGCACTGTATATGGGATGACCTACACAGGTATTCTAAGCAACTGGAGAATAGTGTGTGCATAATGTGCAACCTGCACTATTGCATCCCCGTTACTTCACTTTCAGTCATCGAGATATAGTAAATTAGAATAAAACCTAGTGGGAAAAAAATCAATGTGAAATGACTATGCGACTACTGTAATAATAATCTCTCATACACATCTTATTATGCAGTGGTACATAAAATGACACTGGATATGGACATTTATCAGTGAGGAAAGGCGATATATAGCTTCACTGGTCATCAATTACTTAGCTACTTAACTACTACACAAGCTGTTAAATTAGTTAGCTAGTTAATCTATCTACCACGGTGTACTTTTTTCTAAGTCAATTTCAAAGAAATTAAGATGGCAACAAAGGATATTTTGTAGACGTTTGAGCAACAACGTTTTTCCGACGCCGGTCGCTCCAAGAAGTAAACACATTTCTTTGCTGCTCATGTCGGTTTTCCTGCAGACGCATAGCTAAAGTCGTAGCCAATGTAGCCTCACTTGGCACCACGGCAACGTTCACGTGACCGGATGAACGTCGCAACGATTGGGCAAATAGAAATCAATCACCTCAGACTTGTTTTTTGATTGGTTACCATTCAATCCTTATATTTATGACGGAAGAAAACAAGCTCTTCCTCCGAGCGAGAGTCTTCGTTGGTTTCCACGGCGGAAACTGTCAAACAGACTTCTGGAACTACATTTGCAATGCGTTGTTGGTATTAGTCCTGCTATAATTATACTGGAATTAATGATAAATAACCATGGAAGCTAAGCTAAAGAGGGAGTTGGGGACAACCATGCTGAAATCAGCTGGTCGTTCGGGAGGTGGATGTATCAGCGAGGGTCAGAGTTATGATACTGACACTGGGAGAGTGTTTGTGAAGATAAATCACAAGAGCGAGGTATTTTTTATTAGTATTTTTCATAGGCTTTCCTCCAGCAGCTGCAACATACTGCTGTCAGTGGACTTTGTGCAGATGTTGTGGAATAGAGAACAATGCAAATATTTATTTTAAAATGTCGTAATTATGGAAACGCGTGTTTACCAGGCCGTGTTGTGTTGTCTTTAATTCATTCAGGCCAAACTGATGTTTGATGGAGAGATGGCAAGTTTGGAGGCTATTATAAAGACAGAAACTGTCAAAGTCCCCAAGCCCATAAAGGTGATTGAGCTTGACACAGGAGGCTGCGTATTTGTGATGGAACATCTGGACATGAACAGTCTTATCAAGTAAGAGCTCTCCCCTACATTTTTTCTTTAGTGCAGTTTAGGTGCAGACCAAAGTAGAATTTGGGTAGATGAATTTACTTTTAGAAGCAGTGTTCAATTTTTTTTTAAATGAAATACTTTATTTCCAAATGCAATGATCAGGTACTCAAAGGACCTTGGAGAGCAGCTAGCACATATGCATCTTCACAACAAGAGACAACTGGAAAAACTGAATAAAGAGCAGCAGACAGTGGGTAATTCAATTTAACTTAATTTTAGTACATACCAAAGGGGACTAATGCAGTACTACACTAAATAGCAGTTAACTGTAAAACTTTAAGTGTTAATTTTGCATTCACTGCTGATTACTATCTCAACTCTTTTGACTGTATGCAGGAAAAGGAGCAGGGCAATCAGATGTGGCTGCTGTTGACAAATTTGGCTTCAGTGTAACTACATGCTGTGGCTATATACCACAGGTAAAACAAATATACAGGTCTATATATTACTGTGTCTGTGTCCTAGGGGAAACTGTACTGTATTGCTGCCTCTTAGATGTATTACAGATGTGTGGTCTCCAAGTCTTCAAGATGTTAGAGTCAATCTCAGCAGTATCACAGTTTCTTCTCTTTGCCCTTACCTCTCCAGGAAAATCAATGGCAGAGCGACTGGGTATCATTCTACTCCCAGCAGAGGCTGCAGCACCAGCTGAACATGGTGGATAAATCCTATGGAGACAGGGAGGTCAGGGAATTATGGGCCCAGCTACAGGTGCACTCTCCGTTTGAGCTCGTCTGAAATTAAATGTGTTTTACACAAGTCATTATGATTGTGTCAGCAATGTAACGTACATGTTGTGTCCGTGATTTACAGCTGAAGATTCCTCAGTTTTTCAGAGATGTGGTGATTGTCCCTGCTCTCCTACATGGAGATCTATGGGGAGGAAACGTGGCAGAGTGTGCAGACAGCCCAGTCATCTTCGACCCCGCTTCCTTCTACGGCCACTCAGAGTTTGAACTGGGTATTGCCGGGATGTTTGGAGGCTTCAACAGCGCTTTTTACTCGGCATACCACAGCAAGATTCCTCAAGCACCAGGATTTGCAAAACGGAACCAGCTTTACCAACTCTTCCACTACCTGAATCACTGGAACCACTTTGGTGGTGGTTACAGAGGCTCTTCCATAAGGGTTATGAAGAACCTGCTGAAATAAATGCATTCACAACCTCACTTAGAAAGCATTGCAGCCTCGAACTCAAACTAAGTATTAGGTGAATTCACTTATTTGACCAAAAACAGTGTATGAAGACACTAAACAACACATCTAACACTGTAATGTATTCTATATTGTGTAGAAAATACTGAACCAACATAGCAAAAACAATTCCACCCTGCCAGCTCATCGTACACCACCCTGCTCCCAAAATTTTAAAACAAAATCCATAAATGCTTACAGTGAAACATTAACTAAAACTTGCAAATTAAAAGTCTGTATTGCACACCAATAAACTCAACAACTCAACTTAAAACTTCTTGATTTGTATTTATTTATGTTAATATTGAAGATTCCTTTATGAGACTTGCATGTCAGAAGTGGATGCAATATTTTATAGTTTATCTACATGAAAGTAGCCTGGCTATTGATGTCGTGCAGGTTGGCACATTACCTACACTTACAAAATGTCGCTGTATCGCAATGAATCCTTGTAAATCCTTGTTGTCCTCTGCTTAAGCAGCAATAAACCCTGAGATGATCCAAAGTGTTTCTCCAGACCACCTGAATTTGTTATTTATCTTGTGTGAAAAGCCATGATACCTCTGTCACCTAAAGACCTCATTTCACCTCTTACTGAGTGTTTAAAGCATGAACATGATAACTCCTTCCAGGCTGACTGCTTACTACCAATCACTCAGATACACCTTAGTAATAACATACAGTCAGAACCCTAGTCCTTCTACACTATTTTTATGGGTACTTATACAGACATGGGGACAAATTAAAAGAAAACCCAACATTAAAGTGTCTTAATAATGAGATAGGCCATCATATGTAGCCAGAACAGCATCCATGTACCTTGGCATTGTTTCTCCAAGTCTCCAAGACTATGAAGACTAATAAATATGATTCATATTATTTTCATCAAACCATTCAGTGACGTTTTGTCCCCTATGAATGGGGCCATTACCAACCTAGAAGAGAGCACTACCATCAAGATAGAAATGTTTTATCATAGGATAAAGGTGATCCCTCAGAACAACTTTGTGATGATTTGACCCCCCAAAATTTCAGCAAAATGCCCTAACTGAGCATAAGAGAACCACTGGATCCCCTCAGTGAAGTAAAGGTTTTCCTTTAATTTGTCATCCGTCTGTGCGTGTTTATTCTTACTCGCACTGTTTAGATCCCACTATTATTGCTCAGGTTTTGACGCGCCCATGACTTAATAAACCTTCACAGAACACCGCCCATAAGATGTATACATATCACGTGACCTGCGATCATTCTGTGTATGCCTGCAAGCTACATGAACCATCTCGCTTGCCGTATCGCGGCGGGGTGCGAGTACAACGGCTAGCTGTATCTGTACAGATATCGACAATAGTTGTGTTCACTGGAGTTCATTTCATTTTGAGTGCTGTCATATTTCACGTTCACGCTCTCTAGACCACCTAAGCATCGTAGCTATATATTATTTTATGTAAATTCATCCGTTTCCCGGGCTAATTTTCGCCTCTATAGTTTATTTGCTTGTCATAAATGCTAATATTAGCTAGCTAGCCTGTCATAACTTGCGACGAAGATACTGTTTGTGCTAAAGGTGTGTGAGAATGGCTTTATCCGAGACGGAGAATGGGTGTTCCGTAGGGGAAGGAGGAGAGGCAGACGCTATTGCCAAAATTTGTGTGTTGGGCAGCTTCAGTGAGAGAGGCGAGACCAGAGCCCTGATTTCCAGCCTGCCGGAGGTCCACGGAGACCTGACGACAAGGGAGTCTATGACAGAGAGGTTCCTGGGTGAGACAGACATCCACAAATACATCAACTCCCTTAAATGGTTGGTTTAGAGAGGTGACGGTCTGCCAATTTCTCCCTGCAGTGATAATGAACAGATATCAAGAGCAGCCTCATCTACTGGACCCCCATCTAGGTACACTACATGATTCTAAATGCAACTTCTAGAAGTACTGCAAAATCACTTAGAGCCTATAAAAACACACATTCACTCCTTTTTCCCCTGCTAGAATGGATGTTAAATATGATACTGGACTTTGTAAGGAGTGAAAAGTCACCACCTTCATTGGTTCATTTGGGCTTCAAGTTCCTCTACATAATCTGTAAGGTCAGTTTTCTCATTAAAAGACTGCATTACACAGAGTAAAAGCTGCAATGCCGATTGCACTTGCACACCAGCAAACTCAGCAATCTTGCTTGGTTTTCTTTTTTTTCTGGCAGGTCAGAGGCTATAAAATCTTCATGCAGCTTTTTCCCCATGAGGTGGCTGATGTCCAGCCAGTTCTGGACCTGATGTCCAGACAGGATCCCAATGACACTGAGGTGAGGCTGTTAGGCTTTACTTTTTAAAGGGAAAATTTGTATTGGTCAAACATTTAACAGTAGTGTGTTTTACTATTTACGTATTTCAGACTTGGGAAACTCGCTACATGTTGTTGTTATGGCTGACTATGACCTGCCTCATACCCTTTGACCTTTCTCGTCTGGATGGCCATCTGGAGTCAGATGGCAGTAAGGCTAGAGAGTCCATCATGGATCGTATTCTAGCTATTGCCAAGGTAAATTATAACTACTGTATATGATCTAATTCTTTTTGTGAGTTGGAGTAGCTGGAGTGTGTCTACATTTCCTAGATTGATTAATCTAAAAGTGTAATTGCTGTATTTCTGTGATAGTTACAACACAGAAGAGGCTATAACAAAGTACTTTGAAACTTTGAAAACTAAAAGAAAGGATAAATATATGCCTCCCTAAGCAAACTGAGGTAACCAGCAGAGGAATGTTTAAGAAGAAAATCCAGTAGCGTGATATCAGAACTAAATTAATTTTTGTCTTTTTAAATTTTTTTCGATTTGTTTTAAGTTGCTTCAAGTTTTTTTATATGCTTTTATTCAGTATAAATAACAGCATGAATTTTTCCCAGGCTTATCTAGTCGTGAGTGACAGTGCGAGGAATGCTGCATCTGTACTGGTATCAAAGTAAGTGCACAAACACTACACAGTTTAACAGTGTTGATGGTAACATAGCACATAGTCACCTTGATTTAGAAAGCGAAAAAATTATAAATCTCAGTCCACTCATGAATGATCATTCTGGTGTTGAAATGCTATTAGTTTTTTCTTTGTTGAGGACTGAAAGAAGTTAATAAGAAAGCCATTAATGATTTCTAAAAAAGCAATAATTCAACTCAGAAATGTACCGTTAGGTCCATAAGTTTTTTGGACAATGACACAGTTATTGTAGTTTTGCCTCTGTACACCACCACAGTGGATTTTAAATAAAATAATCAAGATGTGATTAAAGTGCACACTTTCAGCTTTAATTTGAAGGGTTTTACAAAAACTTTGCATGAACTGTTTAGGAATTACAGCCATTTTTATATATAGTCCCTCATTTTCAGAGGCACAAAATTAATTGGACAGATTGATTTTAAGTATAGGCATTATTTTTATTACTTGGATGAAGATCCTTTGCAGTCAATGACTGCCTGAAGTCTAGAACCAATGAACATCACCAAATGCTGTGTTTCGTCCCTTGAGATGCTCTCCCAGACCTTTACAGCAGCCACCTTCAGCTGCTGCTTGTTTGTGGGTCTTTCTGTATTTGGTTTTGTATTTAATAACTGAAAAGCATGCTCTGCTGGGCTGAGATCAGATGACTGACATGGCCATTGAAGAATATCCTATATTTTCTTCTTGAGTAACTCACGGTTGCTTTTGCAGTATGCTTTGGGTCATTATCCATTTGCACTGTGAAGCACTGTCAAATCAGTTTTGTAGCATTTGGCTGAATCTGAGCAGAGATTATAGCCCTGTACACTTCGCAATTTATCCTGATACCTCTATCAGCAGGCACATCGTCAATAAACACGAGTGGCCCGATTCCACTGGCAGCCATACATGTCCATGCCATAACACTGCCTCCACCGTGTTTGACAGATATTGTGGTATGCTTTGGATCATGAGCCATTTCTCTCCTTCCCCATACTTTTCTCTTCCCATCATTCTGGCCCAAGTATATCTTGGTTTCCATTCATCCATCCATCGATTTTCTTCCGCTTATCCGGGGCTGGGTCGTGGGGGCAGCAGCCTAAGGAGAGACTCCCAGACCTCCCGCTCCCCAGCCACCTCCTCCAGCTCATCCGGGGGGACGCTGAGGCGTTTCCAGGCCAGCCGAGAGATGTACAGCTCCCGAAACACTGGACCTTTTTTGGTATTTTGACCATTTTTCATTTTCTGCAAATAAATGCTCTAAATGAAAATATTTGTATTTGGAATTTGGGAGTTATGTTGTCAGTAGTTTATAGAATAAAACAAAAATGTTCATTTTACTCAAACATATACCTATAAACAGCAAAATCAGAGAAACTGATCATTTTGCAGTGGTCTCTTAATTTTTTCCGGAGCTGTAATCTCTCCAGCGTGTCCTGGGTCTACCCCGGGGCCTCATCCCGGTAGGACATGCCCGGAACACCTCACCCAGGAGGTGCCCAGGAGGCATCCTTGTCAGATGCCTGAACCACCTCAACTGGCATCTTTTGATGTGGAGGAGTAGCGGCTCTACTCTCAGCCCCTCTCGGATGACTGAA
>VUQI01061721.1:0-27359 GCA_015106735.1 Paratilapia polleni
TCAGGACTCTGTGCAGGCCAGTCAAGTTCTTCCACACCAAACTCACTCATCCATGTCTTTATGGACCTTGCTTTGTGCACTGGTGTACAGTCATGTTGTAACAGGAAGGGGCCATCCCCAAACTGTTCCCACAAAGTTGGGAGCTTGAAATTGTCCAAAATGTCTTGGTATGCTGAAGCATTAAGAGTTCCTTTCACTGGAACTAAGGGGCCGAGCCCAACTCCTGAAAAACAACCGCACACCATAATCCCCCCTCCACCAAACTTTACACTTGGCACAATGCAGTCAGACAAGTCCCATTCTCCTGGCAACAGCCAAACCCAAACTCATCGGATTGTCAGACGGAGAAGCGTGATTCGTCACTCCAGAGAACAACACTCCACTGCTCTAGAGTCCAGTGGCGGCGTGCTTTACACCACTGCATATGACGCTTTGCATTGTGCTTGGTGATGTAAGGCTTGGATGCAGCTGCTCGGCCATGGAAACCCATTCCATGAAGCTCTCTACACACTGTTCTTGAGCTAATCTGAAGGCCACATGAAGTTTGGAGGTCTGCATGTATTGACTCTGCAGAAAGTTGGCGACCTCTGTGCACTGTGCGCCTCAAGATCTGCTGACACCGCTTCCGCTTTGTTATAATACCACTAACAGTTGACTGTGGAATATTTAGTAGCGAGGAAATTTCACAACTGGACTTATTGCACAGGTGGCATCCTATCACGGTACCATGCTGGAATTCATTGAGCTCCTGAGACCGACCCATTCTTTCACAAATGTTTGTAGAAGCAGTCTGTATGCCTAGGTGCTTGATTTTATACACCTGTGGCCATAGAAGTGATTGAAAAACCTGAATTCAATCATTTGGATGGGTGAGTGAATACGTTTGGCAATACAGTGTATGTCACTAGTCTGCCATAGCTATGCACAGTTATTTGAGAGTGGAGCTCGGGTGGGGGTTTTCTATGGGACCTGAAGCCTTGCAGACAGCTACCGGCTACAGCAGCTTGTGTCAGCATCCACCTGTGAGTCAGAACAGATAGACCCTAATAGTATAAACTTGAATTTTTAGTGAATTATTAAAAGGCTGCATGGTGGTGTGGTGCTTAGCACTGTTGCCTCAGTGCTGGGGTCGAATCCAGGCTTTCTGTGTGGAATTTGCATGTTCTCCCCGTGTCTGCGTGGGTTCTCTCCGTGTACTCCAGCTTCCCCGAACAGTCCAAAGACATGCATGGGTTAGGTTAATTGGTCCTGTTTAGAAAGGTTGTCCTGAACTGTGTAAATACAAATAGTCAAAACTAGATCAAGAAGTTGTCTTGTAGAATTTGGTGAATGTTAAAAAGATTTGATATTATAATTGAAGGTATTTTATCCATTCTCCCAGTTCTTTTTAAATTCTTTTTGATTGCCTAAATGCTTATGTTTCATCTGTCTTGTGTTTTTTAAGCAATGTCACTGCTTTTTTCCAGTCTTAAAAAAATCTAATTTATTATTTCTGACAGACATGATGAGGAAAACTACAAAATAAAAATTACTAAAAACTAACAGATCTTGTTGTGTAGCAGTAAAAGGCACCCAGAGTTCATTATTTAAAGTGATTCTGTTAAATAAAAGTCTGGCAACTAACTTCCCAACCCAATTTATTACCATTCTCCCATCTTGGAACACTGAGGGTGAACCACTTAGCTACTGGTGTGCCCTGTCCCTCTAAAATCATCTGTGTTTACTTAACCTTTAGGAAGTCCTCATTAGTCAGCTCACTCCAGAGGGCCTATTAGGTTGTCAAGAGCAAGATAAATTAACAGTGGGATCATTGATTTGACTTATGCCTTGAGCCGGGATCACGTTGGCCAGTCAGTATGCACAACGTAATTAGTTTATCAACAAGAAGGGACTTTTCTGAAGTGATTAATCAGGAGATCTCTCTGACTTTAAAGTACATGAGCAGTCAGTAGAGTGAACAGTCACCTGATGTGGGCAGATGGTTGCCACCATTAAAAACAGCAACTTGGCTGTTTAAACATGCAAGTAACACGTACTATCCAGAAAACAGACCTCTTAGGATCATGTGAATAAGGCCTGCCCATTCTCAGATGAAAGAATGATCTCTCATAGGTTGGGTTAAATGGTTGCGTGGGGAGAGATAGCCCCATTACTCTGTTTTCCAGTCAAAAAGACAAAACACAAAATTACATAGAAAATATTTTGTCTTTTAGAAATAGCAACTTGTTAGCCAGTCAGTGTGCTCAATAACTAAAAACAGGAAACTGAGTCTGGTCCCAAACGTTGAATCAAGCTTCCTGACATAAGGCCCCACCTTCAGAGAATACTACCTTCTGCGATGAGTGCTGGGGTGAAAAAAATAAATTTTTAAAAATGCTTTCTCTACTCAGAGTGCTTTGGGCATAAAAAATCAAGACAGTAATATGTTTTATAATTGATTAGATATCATTAGGCATCACAAACAGAAAGACAAGCCTCAGCACAGCTAAAGGTAAAATGCCTCAGGGTGAAGAGTGCCTCCTCTTGTACATTTATGCTGCGGGAGGAAAAAAAAAACAAAGAAAAACGGAACTTTGTAGAGTCTAGCAATTTGTGTTAAAGAAGTGAGAATGGGCTTCACAGATGCAAGGGTAAGGAGACTGCGACTTAAGCAGCAAAGGGAACGAAAATGAGTTTCGTACCAAATGTGGCTGGAGGATAACCGTGCACTCTTTAGGCATTTGATTAAAGGACTACCGTTTGTCATGCAGTTGCAAACCCAGCTGTTGCAGCGCATGCTGAGTCACAGCATATGGAGCGGGCGTGGGGACAAGGAGGGAGGCCGAGCGCCAATAAGATAGAATGGAGAGGAGAGATGCACACTGCTGGGATCTAACACTTTCATCCAATAATGGAATCTCATTACCAAAGTGAGAGCTGTCCAGGCAGACCTAATGAAGCCCCACATGGTGAAGGCTGGCCTGTTCACACTGAGACGAGGGAGGGAGGAAGGAGTAAGGAGAGCTAGTTGGACTGAGAAAGAGCGAGTGCAGGAGAGACATCAAATCTATAAGTAGGAGGAGCTGTGTCAGCGCTAAATAAATATGAGGAAAAGATGGCAAGAGATATAGGGCAAAAGGGGAACAAGGAGCAAAGAGATGAGGGTGAATAGGAAGAATATGAAAATCAATCTAAAGATAAATGATGTTGCAACTCCCAGAGGAAAACAGTACTCAAAAAGACACTCCAGAAAGCATATGGACAAACACTAACATCCAGGCTTTTAGTGCTAATTGATAGATGGCTACTACAGGTTGCCACCCACTCTCTGTGGAGAACTTGAATTTTTTTCCTTCTCCCTGAGCATGTCCGATAGGGCTATCTCTGCATCCTAATTGGCTAGCCGAGCCATTGGGCCACGCGGTCCCACTGTCCATCCCTGGAGTGCTGTCATCCTGTTGCAGCTGACAACAACTACTTGGTGGGAAGGTCCATGGCAGTTGCCAAAGAAAACAGGAGACACTGCCTCCCCAGCAGACCCTGGGGCCCTATGTTTCAGTAAAGGCCGCTAAAAATAAGCTGCAATTCCACTATGCAAGCCTGACACTATAGTCACTGTTGACAGTACATCCAGCTGAGATGGTATGGAGGACAAGTGCAGGCACATGTCCATAACATTAGGAATTTATAAGATCGCCTGTGGTTCAAAGTGTGGCCGTATAAACCGATTCAACTGAGAATGTGGAATGCATTTCATACACGAGTAAATATTTGCTTATTTTAGATATTTTAACTGACTTTACACAGCTAAGAACCATGCTGATAATTTTCAAGATTTACCTGGTGATAACTTTATGCTCTGCAGAAAACAGGCAGGCGTCTCAGTGGGGTCTTTACCCAGAATCTTTGCCCAAAACAAAAGTGTCAATTTAAAACTTCATTCTCTCGAAGCCGTATGATTTGTTTTTAATAAAATCACAAATTAATTCTCATATTATTACGTTTTTGTTTTTTTCATGACTGACTTCTGCATTGAATCTGTGTAGACAAGGATAAATCCACTGTTACTCCCCACTTATCTCAGGCTTGTTAAGAACCCCTTGGTGTCACCTTTTGAACCACTGGGTAGCTGTGAGGATAATTTTTTTAAGGTACAGAGTTAATGTGGCGAAGTGGGAGATTTTAACCGAAACAATCGTTTCCTAAACCTAACTAGTTAGTTTTGACGTAGAAACCTTATAAAAGCAGCAGTAAGTGAGTGAGTAAAGTGAGTGGCAACAAAACTAATCTGCAAGTGAAAACAAACTGAAGTGCAAAAACACTTCAAAAGAGGACCGTTATCTCTCAGTGTCCAGTATTGCTGTTACCAGCGTTTGACCTTGCCCGTGTCTTTGTGATGCCGGCAGCATCATACAGGAGAGTGGTATTAGACGTCCTGCGATGAGAAGGCATTGTGGTCACACATGGTGACATGGCAGTCCTCTGCTGAGATCTCCGATGTGAAAGTCATGCGTCTGATTTGTGCATCCATCACTCCTGCCTCTGTATAATGAGGACTTTGTTACCCTTTACTACCTCATGGGCATTCCTTTCTGACAGAAGGACTTTGCCTTCGAGGATGTCTAGTGGCACCAGACCAGCAAATCTGCAAACACTCATACATTCTTTTGGATTTCATTGCTAATTGACCCATTCTGTCAATCCTAAGGTTCAGGTATGAGGACGTGTCGTCATACAAATAGTTTTCAGATGAATTTAATGGTAATGTTAAGTGTGAAAAAATGGTCTTAAACTTGACATAATTCTGTTTTTTTCTTTTAAAAAGATGTTTATTGAAGTTTTTCCCCAACATAAGACCATAGATAGAAAAATTAAGTAAAAAAGGGGGAAGTTAAGCAAGACATAATAAAAACCCATTTTAAAAAAAAAGACAAAATAAGAAAAATAATCCCTTAACACCAATCCCACTCCCACCCACTTCCAGTTACAATGAAGTTAATGTCTAAGGAAAGAGAAAAACTAAAAACAACCATAAAATATACAAATATGAGTAAATAAAAAAAATAAAAAAATCCACCAACACAGAGAGCAGTGCCATTAGTGAAGTAAATAAGAAGTGGGCTACATTTAACCCATGAGAGTTTGACAATGCCTCCACAGAAATTTACATTTGAGTATAACAAACAAGTCTGATTGTCAACCCACCACAGAAGGTAATGTATTATCCACGTAGTGCCTAAAATCAGACCAGAATTTCTGTGGTTTTCTTTTGAGATTTAACATAATTTTTTTCTGAAGCCATGTAAGATGAGATTTCTTTAACTTGACAGCATTCAGAGATAACGTCACGCAAATTTTCCTTACTTACTTTTATTTCTTACTTACTTTTAAAAAGTAAGGAGTAAGAAATTACGTGAAACAAGTATACATCTTCAGAAAAAAAAACATTGACTTGGAGGCAGTTATTAAAGAAGGAGTCATTTTTGTCATATCATTCAGCACACATTCAACATATAATTAGACTGATGAGTCTGAAATGCTTTGGCAGTGATTTGAAAGAAAAATCTAACCATCATTTGTAATCTCACTTTACTATGGCTGACTGTCATAATCCAAAAACAAACAGAAGTACAACAAAAACAATTACAAAATCCCTATATCTGGGCCAACTTTCTCTTGCATAATCCCCAGTAGGAAAACCCCTCCAGCTCAAAGCTCATTTTGCCTCTCTAGTATCAATTTATAGCACTGCCAAATCAAAACATACCAGAGCCCCTCACCCTTACTCATACCCCACCTCCCAAAAAAGAAGTGAAAACATCATACTGACATACAGCGTTTAACAAGTTTATTAGACCGCCTGTCATAAAAACAAGAAAGACCATCCAGCATCACGAAGTGCTTTAATGCGGACTCTTTCCTTTTCAGTGAGTTCTCGACATTTTACCGTTTTGAACAGGAGTGAGGAATGTCAAAGTGAATTCACATTTTTATACCCAAATTTGAGCCGGCACACTGGACTTCTCCGAGAAGTCGGAAATTAATCGAGCATAACATTCAACCACTAAAACAAATTTTTCTGTTCAGGAATGCATGTAAATAACTGTAATTTGGCATCTTAATCAAAAAAATAATAATGTGCTTGACTATTTTTCCTGCTTTATTGCAAAACAACAAATTTGAAAATTCATGGATGAACAACAGTAATAATATTTTAGCATTAAAAATGATATTTCGATTAAAGAGCTTGCACATACTGGTGGATTAACCATTACAGAAACATAGAAAATGATTTTGGTAATTACCAATGCTGTTAATTTAGGGCAGCTGTGGCAAAAACCTTACATTGGGTGGTGGTCTAATAAATTTGCTAGGCCCTGTATATAATACATGTTAATTTAATGTAATTTATATCTTTATACAGTATATGACTGTTTTCTTTATACCCTCATCTGCTGCTCTGGTGTTTACTCACTCCCAACAGATGGCTCTGTGGGATTCATTCAAATGTATCTGAAGTACTACAGACAGCTCTGTTCTCTGGGTGTGAAAATGTGTATGCATATGTGCAAATCCTTAATGCACAGGCATTTGCATATGTAAAGGTCCCTCTGCCATTATATTCTCCCTAAATTTCCCTCAAAAAACACTTTTTTTCTAGTTTGATTGCCTTCTAATCCAATCAAATACACAAAACATAATTAATATAATGAGCATTTCACTTCAGTTTATTTTCACTTCAAATTGTACTTCACTCTGCCCTGTTCACCAAGAAATATTTAAATCAGCCCTCTCCTCACGGAGATTAACTATCACATCCATAATGATATTGTTCAGTTGTATGTGTTGATGAGGCTCCAGGTGATGCGGTGTGCGCAACACTGAACGCCTCAGATTGAAGAAGCAAAGCTAAAACAGGTGACTCACTGGAGACTCTTAAATAACACTTTCTGACAGAACCCTCTAGAATAACGGTGGGGATGGGGTCACATTTGATGATGGATTTTCATCTTCTCCAGTATTTGTTGCGCAGTGCATTGCGCCGGCCATGCTAATGCAGTTAATTCTTGATGAAGAGTATGCTCATCACTTTATACATGAGACTAGTACATAGATAGTTAAGTGTGGAATTTATCTTCTTCATTGCACACTCATTATCCTCTACATTAAAGTGCTCTGGATTTAGTTGTAGGATACTTTTAGGCTGATTTTATGCTTGAGTTGATTCAGTGCTTTTTACTGCTCCAGTGGTCGTTAGGGAAACAAAAAAAGACCTTCAGTAATGACTCCCCATCCAAAACAATAGAGAAAATAAACCTGCATATGCACTCTAGTATCCAAGACCAAGTCTGAAAAGGTCATAGGAGATGTTTACCAGGCACAAACACACTGTTGAACAATTTGAAGTATTATTGACTAACACAGACCAAATTGAGAGCACTCTTGGAAATACACTTTTTCCTGGAAACGTTATGTAAGCGTACCTTGGGCAATTAGACTGTATACCAGGAAAACACAGCAGACAAATTCTCAACCCTGACTTCACATAGAGTTTTTTGAGTCCTGCTACACAAACACAGTCACATTAAGGACACTCGCTAACCATTTGCCTTTCTTTACAGTACGACACAAGACAAGAATAATGGGAAAAGGATGGATCAATAAAGCTCTTTAATCTTGAATTATAGCAAATTATTATTAGGCTGATTAGATAAATACAAGGTGCCATCCTAAAATTACATAATTCTCTCCATTTTAAAAAAGCAAAAACCATATCTCATTAAAATCTGGTCGAGTTCCCCTTCAAGGTTGTTTCTTTGAGCACTTTTGTTACACTTACAGTGTGGCCCATATTTTTAGATCACTCCATGGAAATCCAGTTTTGACCACTTGCACTTGGATATCTGTGATTTCTAGGGAGAATACCACTAGGGGAAGATTGGGCAAATTTAAATGGCATGGTTTTTTGATTTTCACGGGTGGAGTTGCTGAAGTGAATGATTGCACCTCATATAGCACTACATACAGTTGTGGTCAGAAGTTTACATACACTCATCATGGGCATGAATGTCATGGTAATTATGGGCTTTTAATGATTTCTTTGAACTGTTCTTTTTCCAGGGTGAAATGATTGTACAGCATACATCTTTAATGACTTTAATAAACAAGAATTGGGTCTACACGTTTGAATTTAATTTGGATTTTCTCTAATCCACACAGGGTCAGAAGTATACAAAAGTATACATACAGGGTCAAATATATACATACATTCACTTAAGTCTTTTAATAAGTGGTGCTGAAGGTTCTACAATGTATTTTAACTTGACAAGGCCAAGGTCTGTTAACGTCTTGTTAGTGATCATGATTGACTACAACTGGTAGTTTCTCTTTGCCAGCATAAAAAGGATTTGTTTGATGGCACTCATTGGATTGACCAATACTCAGAACAATGGGAAAGCCCAAGGAACTCAGTGAAGATCAAAGAAGGAGAACTGTAGATTTACACAAGTTGGGAAGGTCTCTTTTTTCTAAGATCATCAGTTCAAACATTTGTAAGTACAAGTTATTTGGATGTATCGCCACTTTGCCAAGGTCTGGAAGAAGACCCAAAGCATCACCCTCAGATGAGAGGAAATTGGTTAGGATGTTCAGGAGCAACCCAGGAACCACCAAGGCTCAAGCTTGCTACGAACTGGAAACTGCTGGATGACCAGTGTCACTGTCCACAGTGAAGCGAGTTTCATATCGCCATGACTGAGAAGTTGCTGACCAAGAAAGAAGCCCCTGCTCCAAATTCGACACCTTCAAGCTCCACTGAAATTTGCAGCTTCCCACATGGACAAGCCAAATACCTTCTGGAGAAAACTTTTATGGTCAGATGAGACAAAGATTGAACTATTTGGCCACAATGACAAGAGGTATGTTTGGAGGAGTAAAGGTGAAAAATTACCTTCAAATTCTTCAACTTCACCTCAAATCAACAGCTAGACAGTTAAAACTTGGACACATGGGTGTTCCAACAGGACAATGACCCCAGACACACATCAAAACTGGTTTTGGAGTGGATAAAGCAGGCTAACATTAGGCTTCTGGAATGGCCTTCCCAAAGCCCCAACCTTAAACCTATTGGAAATTTGTGGATTATGTTTAAAAGCCAGGTCTGTGCCAGGAAACTAATCAATTTAAATGAGCTCTACTAATTCTGCCAAGAAGAGTGGTCAAATTAAGCCCGCATTATGCCAGACGCTTTCTGATGGCTACCAAAAGCATCTGGTCGAGGTGCAACTTGCTACGGGACATTTAACCAAATATCAGTGGGGGTGGTATGTATATATTTGAGCCTGTATGTATAATTTTGACCCTGTGTGGATTAGAGAAAATCCAAAATAAATTCAAACTTGTAGACCCAATTCTTGTTTATTAAAGTCATTAAAGATGTATGCTGTACAATCATTTCACCCTGGAAAAAGAACAGTTCAAAGAAATCATTAAAAGCCCAAAATTACCATGACATTCATGCCCATGATGAGTGTCTGTAAACTTCTGACCACAACTGTACATACAGTGAAGGATTGTTGGGAATATAAACCCATACCACATGACAATAGAGGTGTAAAGCAGTTGGGTGATCATTGTATGCTGAGAGCTAGAGAGAGAACATTTTATAGAGATGTGACACAGTTGCTGTTTTCTCTTATTTTTTCCACTGTCTGACATTATCTGTGACTACCTGCTATGTGAATGTGTCTGTTTCTGTGCGCATATGTTTTGGAATTTGTTTGATGTGTACACATATCCAGACTTCACACAATCACAGCTCTGGCTCAAAGCTCTAACAGACCTTGGGAGTTGTTTTCCCATGAAGCTATGCAACACTTATCATGTGTATAAGGAAGAAATGGTTTTCAGCTGCTTGTTTTACTGTTCCTCCCTTAACTCTCTATCAGTCTGGGGAGCTTCTCAATACGCTTTGTGTTTCTATGTGTTTTCTCTGTCTTGGGGATTTTTTTTAAACTCACCCCAGTGCTTTTCACTAAAGGCCAAAACAGACAGAAAGATGTCTCACACTAATTCATACTACTGCCAGTTAACTCTGTCAAAACAAAGACTCCACCATGCTCATTATATGAGCCCTGTGTTACCGTTTACTGAACATGCTACAAAGAACAGGAAAAGAACTACAGTACATTCAGATGGCAAAAATCCCCACCGGCAGTTTGTGTAAAAAATGCAGTCCTAGTCTTAGTCTTACTGTTTGGGACCGAAAAACCAAAAAGATAAAGGAGGATTATACACATGTCTTATTATTGCTCTCCTTTGCTTGGGCCTTAATTTAACACCATGCTCACTTGCAGTGTGACTGTTTTAGGGACATGTTCACATTTCAGTGTCAGACACTGCAGGTCTCTACATTAGCTGCTGCCTGAAGAGTTTAGATTGCCATACGTATATTTGTGTGAGCTGCTGTGTGTCTGTGTGTGTGTGTAAATGTCGAGGGTGCAGGTCAGGGACTTCATGCCAGATTCTCATTAGCCAGCTCCAGCAGCCCAGCAGTATCTAATGAACTCTGCAGCACGGTATTGTCTCTTCCACTCAGCTGGGAAATCACGTATGGAGCTCATTTTTGCAATCTCCCGCCTCTTTACTAACATGTGCTCACAACCTCATCAACAGCTCAGGGTCCTTTAGAAAGTCTGGGCAGAACACAGATTCAATATCACTCCTTTCCTGCTATTTTTAGAAAGAGGGATTAAACAGTGGTGCAATATTACAGAAGAGTAAGCTTTTCTATCAGATCTGCTCTCCTGTATTGATTTTAAAATCAGGGTTTACTCACACTCACTTACAGAAACCGCATTCCACATTATGGAAAGACTAATCTTTGCAAACATATTCTATTTACCTGCATGAATAACATGGCAGACTAGCTGGTGGGCTATGAGATTGTGGACAAAAAAAACTGACTCTTAATTATGAATGGCTTCCTTAATTGATGAAATTTTGAAATGGGTGTTGCATATTAGCTTAGGCTATACATGGTGTGTGGCGGCTTTGATTCAAGCTACTTGTCCTTATACAAATAAACAATATAGTCATAAAAATTGTTGAACTTGCAAACACATTCTTATTCCCAACTCATCACATACTGACACTTAGTTGGAACACGCTTCTTGTCACATTTTAAATGGACCCAGTACCCCTTTACTGTCATTTTTCACCATGCGGGTTGTTGCTCCAGAATACCATTTTGGTTTATGACGAAGAATAACAACTAACAAAAAAGTCTTAAGAACGCAGGTGGAGTGGTGGATAGCATAATCACAAAAACGCCAACTCAATGAAAAGAGGATTTTGAAACATGTCTGGGACCACAGTTTTAACACTTTAATTATTTATTAATTGTACTTTTGTTTTTTGACTTTTACTTGGGGGGGCACCCCCACCAACAATGCATATTTAGGAAAATATCATCATCATCATATCAAAACAAACCTTTTCACAACATTACCTACATGTTACAGGTCAAACTTCTCCCATGACACCAGCGGAGCACATTTGCCCTCCGTCTCATGGTGTCTATTTCAGAGGCTCACAGAATAAACTAGAGTATCCAATTTGTTAATATGTGATTTCCACGGGTACCAACCAAGTGCCAGTATAGTATAAGGTGGGACTGAGTAAATTTGTATCTTTCTAATAAAATGAGGATAGTTTGGCTTTTACATCTGTGCATCATTATAATCCTAAGAATAAATGAATGAAGATTAATTTGATTAAGGAAAATGATTAAGAAAAACATCACAAGTAATGCTACTCATTAGAAATCAGTTAATGCCTGTTCTTTGTTGTGATATAAGAATGAAATTAAACGTATGACAAAAGATGTTCACTTAATAGATGTGATGCGTTAGTTATGTTTTATTTGAAAATAATATTTTTGCGAGCTACAGACAAGGCTGGATTACAAAAATCGCAAAAGGGAAACTATCCCCTACGAGCCCAGGCTCATATGTTTTGGTTTATATTGTGCTCACATAGTTCATATTTAGACATTTACAAATAAAAGCCGAGTGGTCATTAGCATCATTTGTGCCTGTCCTCTGTAGTGGTTTTACCAACAAATAAATATGGCTAAGTGGAGATGTTCGACCCAAATAACAGTTTATAGCTGTTCTGACAGGCCATCATTAAAAGTGACATCAAAAACCTGCAGCCATGCACAGAGGAGAGACAGACCTAGTACAAATGGGGAATATGGTACACTCTTCAGTGTACGCTTTCTTGAACGCTCTTATCTGACTGTATTGTTTTTTTGTGCAAACACCAGCACTGTTCATACAGACTTTAAGTATAAACTGATGAATGAAATAATATATAGTTTCTTTAAAAATTAGATATTCACTTTAATTTTGATAGAGTATTTTATTAAATATAAGTCCACAGGGGTTTAACTGATTTACGTATGTAATATATACTCACTGGGCACTTTATTAGGTACACCTGTTCAACTGATTATTAATTTATTTTTTAATGCAAATATCTAATCAGCCAATCACATGGGAGCAACTCAATGTATTTAGGCATGTAGACATGGTCAGGATGACCTCCTGAAGTTCAAACCGAGCATCTGAATGGGGAAGAAAGGTGATTTAAGTGACTTTGAGTGTGACTAGTTTGAGTATTTCAGAAACTGCTGATCTACTGGGATTTTATCGGACAACCATCTCTAGGGTTTACAGAGAATCGTCAAAAAAAAAAAGAAAAAAGAAAAAAGGTCAGAGGAGAATGGACAGATTGCTTTGAGCTGATAGGAAGGCAACAGTAACTCAAATAACCACTATTATAATATAGTATAACCAAAGTATGCAGAAGAGCATCTCTGAATGCACAACATGAACCTTGAAGCAGATGGGCTACAGCAGCAGAAGACCACACCGGGTGCCACTCCTGTCAGCTAAGAACAAGAAATTGAGGCTACATTTTGAACGTGCTCACCAAAAGTGAACAATAGAAGACTGAAAAAACATTGCCTGGTCTGATGAATCTCGATTTCTGCTGCAACATTCAGATGGTAGGGTCAGAATTTGGTGTAAACAACATGAAAGCATGGATCCATCCTGCCTTGTATCAACAGTTCAGGCTGGTGGTGGTGGTGTAATGGTGTGGGGGATATTTTCTTGGCACACGTTGGGTCCCTTAGTGCCAACTGAACATTGTTTAAACTCCACAGCCAGCCTGAGTATTGTTGATGAACATGTCCATCCCTTTATGATGCATAAACGGATGGATATGGAAGATGCTGCTTCCAGCAGGATAACACACCATGTCTCAAAGCTCAAATCATCTCAAGCTGGTTTCTTGAACATGACAATGAGTTCACTGTACTCAAATGGCCTCCATAGTCACCAGATCTCAATCCAATAGAGCACCTTTGGGATGTGGTGGAACGGGAGATTTGCATCATTGATGTGCAGCTCACAAATCTGCAGCAACTGTGTGATGCTCTTATGTCAGTATGAACCAAAATCTCTGAGGAATGTTTTCAGCACCTTGTTGAATCCATGCCACAAAAAATTAGGGCAGTTCTGAAGGCAAAAGGGGGTCCGACTCAGTACTAGCAAAGTGTAACTAATAAAGTGATCGGTGAGTGTATCTCCTATGTGAAACTCCTAATCAGCTTTTTTTTTTTTCCTTTTTGGTACTGTATATGCATGTGGAGTTTCTGGGTCTTTGCCAGCTCTTCTCTGGCATGTTTCCCTGCATTTGGCACGTTGGGAGTGAGAATCCCACTAATTAGGAAACCCTAATCATTGCTTTTCTCCACCTCACCTCTCCCCACTCTTTTCCCACTCCTACTCTTCTGCTCGCTCCTTTTCAGTCCAAAGCTTCCACTCCAACAGTGTCCTCTTTCCCTTCCTCCAGCTGTTTTTATTCCTTGCCCCTTTTTCTCTACAAGTCTTTTGCTTTCTTTGGGGTTGATGTATGAGCTAACCTGCTGTAATTAATGCAGGAGAGGGGTGAAGATCAAGCAACCAGGAAACACACCCTTGATTTCATTTGCACAGCCGAAGCGTGTGAAAGCACCTCCATTAATCAGGCCTCTGTAAATGAATGTACATGCTTATGTAATAAGCCTAGGATAGAGATGAAAAGGTAGAAAAAAGTTTAGGTGCAAGCATACAGCATTACTAACTGTATTTGTTTTTAAAAATGTGTTTTGTTGTCTTGCTTCTTCTTTCGTCATTCTCTTCTCCTGACCTCCATCTGTCTTTCTCCTTCTACAGTTTGGCAGAACAGAGGTGATAGACAACACTCTAAACCCCGACTTTGTTAGAAAGTACATCTTGGACTACTTTTTTGAGGAGAAGCAGAACCTTCGCTTTGACTTGTGAGTGATTTTGTATCATTATTGCACTTTCTTTCCTACCCAATCTGCCTTCACAGTTAGTTTAGTTATGAAACTGAACATTTGCTATACTCCACCCGCAAACTCACTAACCCCAACTAGGTACAACAAGACTGTGCTCTCTCACCCTGCCAAAATATGCATGGATCTGGATATACATGCATCACTCCAGTTCATAACAACAGTCAGCTTGATGTGTTTTACATTATAAGGTAAACTTTACAGTACAAAAAACCCCCACACAAACAAAATAAAACCTCCCGTAATTCCCTTTGTGCAGCACCATGACAGTGGTGAGATAAAACCTCAGGAAGTAACCTGTTACAGAAAGACTTAGGAGGGTGGTTATTTCCCTAGACCTGTTGTGTTGATGGGAAAGCAAAGAAAGGAAAGAAAAGAATAAAGAAACAGCAAAAAATATAAGGATAAACACTCGACATGTTGTTGGGGGCAATAACTTCAAATTAGGATCATGCAGATCCGGAGCCAGATACCTGCAGAAAGGTACAAAGAGGGAGAGGACAGAGAGAAAAACCTGCAGAAGAGAGAAGTTAATGGCATGAATAATGTTATATGAATGCATAGAGAGTTAAAGAAAGGAGAGAAGAGAGGTGCTCAGTGCATGATCGGAGGTCCACGAGCAGCTAGGGCCTTTAGCAATATAACTGAAGGACTGAAATACAATCTCTCTTGCTAGTTCCTATACTGCAGCATCTTGGATAGCCTGTAGGCTTTTCAGAGAGCTATTGAGATATGTTGATAATAAAGAATTACAATACTGGAATCAAGAAGTAATAAATGCATGGAGTAGTTTTTAAGCATCAGTCTAAGAAGGCATGATCCTAATTTCAACAATATTGCAATGCTTGAAGAAGGCAATCCTACAGATTTATTTAATACATGAATTAAAGGACATATCCTAGTCAACAATGAGTCAGAGGTATCAGCAGTACTGAAGGCCAAAGTAAATGGTAAATGGACTGGTACTTATATAGCGCTTTTCTACTCAGTTTTGTGTACTCAAAGCACTTTATACTACAGGCCACATTCACCCAGTCACACATACATTCATACAGCACTTTTTATCTACACTTAAGTGCTTGCTAACATTCACACACACTCACACTCCGATGAATGCATCGGGAGCAATGTGGGGTTCAGTATCTTGCCCAAGGATACTTCGGCATGCAGACTAGGGGAGCCAGGGATCGAACCACTGATTAGTAGACGACTCGCTCTACCTCCTGAGCCACAGCCGCCCACACGGGTGGTAGTAGTGTTAGACACTGTGTTTCTGAGGTTTTTAGGGCCAA
The DNA here is from genome assembly GCA_015106735.1 of Paratilapia polleni. Lineage (NCBI taxonomy): Eukaryota > Metazoa > Chordata > Actinopteri > Cichliformes > Cichlidae > Paratilapia > Paratilapia polleni. Next base: position 15,700 of record VUQI01061721.1, read on the forward strand.
ATGAAATAACTTCAGTTTTTGTCTTAATTTAAAATTAGAAAATTAGTGATCATCAAGGTATTTTTGTCTTTGTAATTTGTGTCATCTGGCTTCATAGATTTCTATTGCAATAGAAATGTATGTCTCCTAACAAGCACATATAAGGTGAAATCCTGTTTAACCTGTTAAATTGCTTTTAAGTGTGAGGAAGACTAATTAAACGTATCAGAATCCATCTGATAAATATTACCGTCATAGTGTTCTTCCTTTGATGCCAATGATATTTTTCGGTGACAAAATGATATGATCAGTGGTGTCAAATGCAACACTGAGATCCAACAGGATAACCATAGTGAAGAGTCCATTGTGTGAGGCTGAGACCAGTGCTGTCACTGAACTATCATGCTCTCTAAATGCTGAAGGAAACTCCTGAGAATGAAACCCTTCCTGCACACATGTTCACCGAACTGATCTAATAAAAATAATAAATAATAATAAATAAAAATAATAACAATAAATAAAGGGGCAATAGCTGTTTGGCAATAATTGGTCAAAACACCCTTAATCAAGGCTTAATTACAGCAATCTTAAATGTCTGCAGCCTGTTAATAAAGATAAATTGATCATATTTTAGTATAGGGTAGTTGAGGGTGATGGTTTAGATGAAGCAATTGTTGAAGTTATTTTTCTACAAGAGAGATGTAGTCTAAATATAAATCTAATCTTACAGTCATTTCTAAAGCTGATCTGCTTGATAATCTACAAAAAAACCCCAAAAAAACAAATAAACAAAACCAATTAAAAAAAATGTACCTGTTCTTGTTTTCCCATATTAATGATGCACTTTTTGAAATATTGCAATATTTTTAGACTAACTTGCCTGTCCACGTAAAATTCTTCTGAAATAGAAAATAGCTGAACTCCACTTCCATTCCAGTTCTGCATTTAAGAATTGTTGAAAGGAGCTAGTCTCCTATCGTTTTTTTTTTTTTTTAAACGTTTTTGAATGAAAAATTATCACCTGGAACGAAGTTCAAATTAAAATAATTTATTTTTTAATGTTTTCTGTGACACAGTCCACAGCTTCCATTTAGGTTGCTCACTTAACAGAATATTTTTTCTTTACTTTTTCTGTCTTCAATGTGATGGCCCTCGGCCTTGTAGTTATTGGCTCTTGGGTCTGCTTTTAAGTTTTTTTCAGGTCCTAGTTGACGGCTCCTCCCATCGAATAGAGGAAATGACCTCACCTGCTTGGGAGCCCATATAAGATGGGTCCTTCCAAGATGGCGCTCTCTCCTCCCAGGAGGCCCATGCCTTTCAGGCACTAAACTTGGTTTTCATTTACTTTGGTTTGATTATGTTGCAGTTGTCTCATGTAGCTTGTAGGTTTTCTTTTGTTTGCCTTTCCGTGAATTATGATTAATAAATTGACTTAGTGTATTGACTTGTTACTGTGTGGTTCTCCCTTCTTTGTTATGTCCTGAACGAGCAAGGCATGACATCAAGGATTTCTCAGTGCTACTAATCAAGTACTTTTAAAACAACAATTATTATTCTTCTAATTCGGGCTGTGACGCTGGCCAGCTTGTGCAGTTTAATATCTCCTCATTTACTGTAGTTTGTTTAGCTCTTTCATGGTTGCAGTTCATTTAAATTCGAAATTGTATAAAAAAAAAATTGTCAAATGTCTTTCAACAGAGTGAACCTTAGTAAAACTTACCTTGCTTCCCTCCTCAAGTACATCATATACTTTCAAAAGCTGTGATGTTTATTATTTCAGTAGTGAAACAGTATATTATTATATTAAAGTAATATACTCAGGATTTGTATTTGATTTATCTCCAGGCAAACAGGATCCATTGTTTGATCAGATGTTTAATCTTGGTACATCACATATGTTCCATTTCCCTTTCATTGCTTTATATTCACATGCAAATCGGATCAGATCCACCTCTCAGGTCTTGTTGTCTGGTCAAACCCTTTCCTAGTTACTCAGTACCACAAATAGTAACATCTGAAAAGACACTAAGACCTGTGTTCTTTTTATCTTCCCTCATTCTGAATTTACACATATGATTAACTTTGTCTTTCTTCTGTCATGATGTCCACTCACCTTATTACACACTGTGGTTTTCAGTGTAGCACATTTAAATATGATCTTCTTTTCTTTTCTTCTTTTACCCTTTTAACTCTGCTTTGTTTCTTTGTAAAGAAACCCTTCCCAAATTATAAGCACACTCTTCCCCTTCCTTCATTCCTTTCTTAAACTTAAAAAAACAAAAACATGCAGATTTTCATTTGAAATCTTTCCTTTAAGAGCATATCTGTCAAATGGCTCCAAGAGTCTCCACTATAGTTTTGAAGTATAAAATAAGGCTTTCCTGTTTTTATTTTGTTTCTTTTCAGGTATGATGTTGACTCCAAAAGTCCAGATCTGTCCAAACACGTGAGTGCACATAGTTATTTTGAACCTTGAACCACAGATAAATGGAGACCAGTCATGAGTAAAATCTAAATTATTGGCTTAAAAAGCTCTGAAAGAAAAACAAAACACAAAACAAAAATAGCATTTGCATGGTGTTTCATTTAAAACAGTGCAAACTCCTTTTATCGGTGGTCTAATGTTGCTTATTGCTAGTTTTAATAGTTTATTTTAAGTAGGTGTTGCCTGCTGCATGTTTTTTTTTCAAGGTGGAATAAAGCAAACCGCTTCTATTGCCTGATCTTATATGTATCCAAATACAAAGTTTTTATTTTTTTCTGTTTTCACAGTGCTGTTGTTTTTAGATTTACAGTTATATACCATATATTGTACTTATGTTGTTACATAAATATGTAATTTAAATGTCTATGCAGTCAAGAATTGAGTCTTTGATAGTCTTTTGTTTATTAGTTGTACTGGCACTGTAGTAATATATACTGTGTAATAACATGACATACAGTCATGTAGAAAAACGTTGATTATGTAATGCTTTTAAGCAATAGTTTCCATTTAAAGCAATGCATTACATTATTTTGTTCTTAATTATTTTGTTTTACTGGAAAAACACAAGCTATTTTTAGTCATGACTGGAAACTATGGTGACTGAAAGCATTGAAAATGTCAAAATAATCAGTGTGTGTGATTATTTGATGTATTTGGATAAGTGAGGTTTGCATTTTTCCATCACTTGCTTTAACTGTTCCTCTGCTGTGGTTTGGGTGTTAGTTCTGACACAGCATGTTGGTTCTTTTTTTTTTCTTTCTGCTCTCACTTCACCATTTTGAACAGTGCTAGGAGTGCTAGGTATTTGATATAGTGTTGTGTGCTGGTATATGATGTGCTCTGTTGTTATTGTTGTTGTTGCTGTTGCTGCTGCCGCCCAACTTTTCTGGAAGCCCGCAGAACTCAATGTAGGTCCCAGCATCTCTCTCACTTCTGACACTGCATGGCTGCTGTTTCACATAAATGATCCTTCTCTCACGAGAAAAGATGGTGTCACTGATTACAATAAAACAGCTGAGAGCCAGGTCAAGCCATATGCACAGCTCTTAACTACCGGCCACAATGTCAGGTGTAGACCTTTGTATCAAACAGTTTTTGCATCTTTCTGACCTTTAATTTAACTTAATCAATTTGATCAAGTTTCCAGTCTCTTACAGGTCACATTGAGTGGAACTGACATAAAAAACTAGAGACTCATTGAAATGAATCACACTATAGCCCAATAATGAATTATTTAACGGTCCCTATCTGTCGAGGTCAAAGTTAAGGACTTTTGGTTTGGATTGTCCCACATCCTGGCTCTGATTAGTTCAGGAAAAACTATTCTGAAAATAAAACTATTCTGCCTTGCAGAAAAACTTTGAGTCTGGTGAACCAGATCAGTACTGGTTGACACTGAGAGACTTTGTCCAGCTAGAGGCATGATCATAACTCAAACTGTGCCACTCAGTCTCTATATCAATGTCCCACGTTGTTTTCAATCATGTTTCTGGTCATTATTCGTGGTACACTGAATCCCTCCATCTTATCCCATCATGTGTAATACTCCACAGTTCATTAAATAAGTTTCCATGAGGTTGGTTGTGGCATATTCTGAGTGGGCTACAGGAATTTCATTTAGGTGCTTAAACTGAAATACTTTGAAATGTGCCTTCTGTGTCTCTGCTTTGTTTTGAACTTGAGGGACTGCAAGTACAAATAGCCTCTTTCTAATAATGCTCTTCTTCATTTTAGATCATTTTTCATGGAGTCTTCATCTTCAGTTTACAACTCTTGCTAAGGTTTATGTTATATGGCTAGTCACGTTATGCTGTAGTCTTAGTAGGCTGAATAAGTCTGAATTAGTAGTAACTGCTATTGTCGCAGCCACAGCTGCCATCTCTTATTACTTTTTAAAATTGAACTTCAAGTCCCACTTTTACTGTAAAGCTGTCTCGTCATAGCAAGAAACACCTACTGACAGGTGGGATGGATGGATCAAACTCACCTGGCTGTTAACCTATGTGTGGAATAGACCTGATTTCAATGGAAAAAAAAACAGCGCATTAAACCAGTATGCAATCATGCATATATAGCCCACTGGGTTAAGACAGCATGTGGGTTCAATTCAACAAACCATCTTTACAATTCACACCAAAAATGGATATGATGTCACATCATTTAGCAGATAACAGTAATTTCATTGTTTATGAAAAGGAGAGCACTATATTTATCTTGCAGCTGCCAGCAGGCCATCAGACAGTTGTCTGTTAAATGTAGCACAAATTACAGTACACCCCCTCAATCAATCATTTCTCCAGCTTTTTTTGTTGTTGTTGTTTTCTTTTTCTTTTTTGTTTTAACTGAAGATGTCCCACTAAAAAAAAAAAAAAAAGATGTTTTGCTGATTTAAATTGTGTATGCACGGCCAAATTTGAACTTTGAACTGTAACTGCAAATGAGCATGAGTGAACAAGCTTCCTCGAATGTATCAAATTCTTGAATGTGCATGAAGTCCAGTGGTACTAGAATTGGTGGAAATTCCTCAGGTTAATCTGATTTGATTTGTTGCCTTTCTATTTCACATCTGCAATCCTGTCCTCCTTTCTTCTTTTGGTCTGTTCTTTTCTTCCTTCCTTTCTTTCCTCTAGGACTTTTTGGGTCAGATGTTCTGTACTCTTGGGGAGATTGTTGGATCACCAGCCAGTCGACTGGAGAAACCACTGGGGTGAGTAGGAGTTCAAGCCAATTTTCGCAGTGGCAAAATGTCCCCTGACTCCAAATGTGATTGAGGAACACTAGACTGTGCTAAGAGGGGAGAAAGGGCAAGAAAAAAAAAAGATTTTGACACAAATGCAATTACCTATCTTAGTTCCATTTCCGAGTTTGGGTCAATAACTATCTTTCAGGAGGTTCATAGCTGCATATCTGGTTTAAACATCTGCACAGGCATGAACATCAGACCTAAATAACAACTCCCATCTTTAAAACCATACAGATAGCATCTCATACTGATAGATTTGAAAGCCAAACAAGACCCAGCCTGATATTTAGGTGTTCCTCTAAAGAAGTGATTGCAGTAAATCTCACAAAGGGGTTCTTACAAATCGTGTCCATTAGACAAATTCGGGCATCAGTTAACTTCCAGCATATGAAACTGTACCATCTTGCAATAATAAATAGCCTGCTTTATACTGACTAAAAATAGGAGGAGTTGATAGATATGATTTGTCTCCATTTAAAATGGCACAGAAAGAGCGTGATTAAATCTATAGCTGAGCTTCATTTACTTGTTTCTGAGAAGCTTTACGTCAGCTGGGAGGAGATTATTGAAGTATAAAGTTATAAAGGACTGAGAGATCTGTAGAAATAGACCAGAGGAGGTGCTAATTTAGTAGAAAAGAAACTCACTTAGAGTCAGAAAGAAAGTGAGATAAAAAGTGAAATCACAAGAGGGGGAGGATGAGGGAAAAAAAGCAAAGACGCAGGGGCGATTTAGAAAGAGTTGTCAGGAAAGACACAAATCAGACAAGAAAGGAAAGTGTGTGTGCCCATGGTAGAGGTGGGTGTGGGGGCAACACCCACATCCTACAGATGTTATCCACCGATAATTATTGTCATTAAAGAAAAGGGAATGGGGTAGGGCAAAATTACCCAAATTACTGCCCATCTCCTCAGCTTGTGCTCTCACAGTGGTCGAGGAAAATGTAGTGTTAATGGGGTATCCTGTAATCTGTCTTTCTATATCTATCAACCACCATCATCATCAGTCTGCTGGGCTATTGTGCATTCAGACGAAATTGTTCAAATGCTACTTTCAGTACAATGTGCTGGTTCTTACGTATGAATGTGTTAGTCTGGAGTGCATTAAGGGGGAACATTTGAATGCAGATATTTAACTTCTAAATATATGAGAAATGATTACCATGTTCTTGCACTGGTGGACATTTGACAGTCATCATAAAATTAATTTTATTTCAGCTTGGATCTTCTCCCCTAGTTTGCAGTTATCTGCTATAACATTAAAACCACCTGCCCGATGCTATGTAGGTCACCCAATGGGAAAGCATGTAGAACAGTAAAGATATGCCTTAGGTAATTATGATGATTTGAATGATTTCATAACTTTGCAGTGAAGATTAAAGAGAATCCAATATGGACACATCTAAAATCTCTCAATGTGTAGACCTTTGTATCAAACAAATGCTGACTAGTAAAACCAGATCCAGGAACAGATGGTTTGTGCTGACATGCTTAAAGAAACACCGACTATTATAAATTTGTTCAAATTTTTTTTTTAAAAACTGAGTTGCCACAGGTGTTCTTTTCTGGGATTTTGCCTCTTTTTCTCCTACATGTTGTTTGGTAACGTGACAGCCTATTGTTCAAAGGCGAGCACGTGTGTCGACATCTCCTGTATACAAATCAACAGGCTGGGTCTGAAATCACTCTAGTGCAAAGATTTACCCACTGACCACATTTATTTAAGTGTAAATTCCATGTATTTATTCCATAGATGTGAAGCCTTTTCACCCTATAGAGGGTTGTCCATGGCAATATTCCTACCAGCAGCATCAGGGATGTGCTGTTTATAAACAAATGTGTCAAATTTATGCAGTAAACATTACACTGAATGTCTTTTAACATTAATTACAGTATACCAAAGATCCTGTTTCTATTGGCACACCTGTGATGATGAAAGTTGCAAAAGCATCTCTAGCAGTGTGTTTATGTGTTCTTCCCTTTCTTGTTTCACATCTGCCAGTGATGTTGCTTGCTTATGGGGGCTTTAGCTAATATAATTTGCCCTGAAAGTCTATATTGAGAGCATAGAGCTTAATAATGTTAGGAGAAGTTTAATATCAAGCCATGTCTATGTGAAATGGATATATGTATGGCATGGTTAGAAAAGGAAATGGAATGTTTGCCAAACTATCCATTTTTACTTTGAGACACTGCAGCTCAGAGATAAAGCAACTGCTTGCCAAATTTCATTTTTATGACAGCCTTTAATCTTTCTTTAAAGGCTGCAAAATAAAAGCTCCGCTGGAAACCAAAACAAAAATAATTATGTAATACTTTCACTATTCATGGTGTATGTAGGGCAAGCCCGCTTTCAAAATGGTCAAAGTCTCCACACAAGTGTAACTCCGGGATAGTCCATAGTAGTTTATTCTGGCTTGTAATGACTGATCACTGTGTTTGTTTCTGGTGGACTAACAGATTTAGGTACATGAATCAGTTTTTGGGATTTCTTAAGTTCAGTGCTCTTGCACAAGATCCAGTGATTTTAGTCAATACGTACAACAATTTCCTTAAACTCCAGTGCTGTCAGATATTGAACTCCTATGTGATCATGTGCAGGAGAGAAGGTTTATGTGGACTTAAAAAGATGGGCAACTTTTTTACTGTAACATATACGTGAGAGGCTGTGTTGCAGCTTTTTTTAGCTTCTGTGGGGGAGAGTTTGTAATGTGGAGGAGCAATAAAAACACAGAGGCATGGGCACACACACATACACACAAAGCGGTGCATTTCCCTGGTAGATATGCTCCCGACTGAAATCTGTTCTCATGTTTCTGTGGAGTAATGAAGAGTGATTCATATTCCATTGCTTGAAAATGTCAAAATATTTGTCTAAGATGAGCTTAGAAAATCGGGGAATGTTTTAGAACATTTCCTTTGTTTTTCATGATTTAAAGCAGTGCTGTGGTTCTCTTTTCACCTGCACATACAAAACATTTAATGGAGTAAATCTTTATCCGAGGTATAAGACTCTATCAGTGTCTCCTTCTGCGTGTTTATATTGCATATACACAATCATCCATGTCTTTACAAATTATAAAATACCATAAAATACAAATAAGGTGAAAATAAAATGTGTGACATATCTTAATTTGGTCTTTGCTCCTCTCTTTTCTTTTAGCCTCCAAGCATTTTCTGTCCTTCAAATGCAAATGTGTGCACTAACATAAAAACACACACGAAGAGCCAATCATGTTTTATTTATTTATTTCATAGATCCTGAGCATAAATGGCACACAAATTAATAAGTGTATTTTATTCTTGTCTCCTGTCTTGTGCTCTCTTTTCTCTGGCTAATTGTAATGGCTTTAATCTTCCTGAAATTAGTGCTTATTTAATTAGGCAGCAGCCATTCTGAAAAAAAAAAAATGCTCCTGATGGCAGAGGGAGGGAGAGAGACAGACAGACACAGACAGACAGACACACACACACACACAAAGGAGAAATTAATGACCAGTGACAGAGGGACAGAAACACAGGCGTTGATGAAAACACTCGAAACAACCCATAATTGCTTGTCTGATTCTACACAACACAAGTCGCTGTATTAGAAAAAAGTGAAAAAGCAAAAGGCAGTAGATAATATTTAGTGAATGTGTCTAGGATGACTGCTTCAATTACAAATGTTATTGAAACATGAGGTATATTCTTTCCTGTAAAATCCATCCATGAAAATGCACATGCTGTTTCTCTCAAGACTTTTTAAAAATGTTTTTTTATTACAAATACAGCTATATTGCTTCACAGCCCAGCTCTGTTCTCAGGGGTATTGATGTCAGCAGAGCCCTCCACTTTAATTGATTCTGCTGCTACTTGTTTGTAAAAGACTTTGTATTCTGGTGTCACGATCATGAGCAGGACAAGTTTTATTGTAAGACACAGAGTAATTACCATTGCTGGTAATTAATTTATCAGCTTGTGTGGCCTCGAGGCCTCTTGTCAGGTTTTGTTTATTTTGAGGCCACTCAAACACACATGAAACATGCAGAGAAGCCATTCAAACACTGACACCATGTAGATTGTGTCATTGTCCAAAGACTTATGGACCTGACTTTAGATCACTGAGACACTCTGACATCACAAGCTGCGTTTCATTTAGGTGAAACAGTTCAGAACAACTTGATGCTTCACCTGTTACACAATAGTCAGTACATCCTGACTATCTGAATCGCTAGCTTTAGACTTTTTTTTCTAAGTGAAAAACATGACTGACCAAACAACTATATCAGACCATTCAGTCATTCACTGTAGCAGAAAAGTAGTTGCAATGAAGAAAGTAAGAAAGAGAGAAAGAATTGCAAAATCTCAAAAGTGCAGTGAATCAGAGCTTTTGTTAAGTTGTTAGTCAGAGTCTGGGTAGTTTTTTCACTGCTATGTAGTCCAGCTGGGTGACCAATTAAAGGCAAAACCAACATAAAGCGTTTTAGTAAGCTGCTTCACTGAGCCTTGGCATTGATTCTCCAAGTTTGAGCTTTACTGGTGTGATTGGTGTGATATGTCTGAAAGATATATTCCTTCATTTGGTGTTTTGATAATGCTGGGTGCTGTCCAACAAGTCTGTCTAAAAATCTCCCAGAGGTGTTAAACTGAGACTTGACTGTGAAGGTCATGGCATAGGACTGACATCATTTTCATACAAATTATGAGCCATGTTTTCATCTGTTTTTCATCCATCAGGTGTCACTGATTGCTGTTACAGACATAAGCTCTCAGTTTTCAATTCAATTCAATTTATTTATATAGCGCCAAATCACAACAACAGTTGCCTCAAGGCGCTATAAATTGTTCTGTTTCCACTCTGGTTTTATCTCAAAGGAAGGAATGCTGATTTCAGCAAAGTGCCAAACAGAAAAACCTTAGAAACAACCCTTAAAAGGTTTATAGGGATACAAACTATTGTGCTCAGTGTTATTCAGTTAAGTTGTGGTTCAGCTAGTAGCCAATCTGTGGGCTCTAAACAACAACTGAGTGGAATCAGTTTCCTTAGAAACATCTACCAACCCTTGTCATTCACTCAGCAGGTGTAGTGTGAGGCAGTCATCATTACCAGCCGCAAATTTCATTAGTCTTCGTGTGTCTGGAAAATAAAATGTTGAGCTCATAGGTTCAGGGCCCTCATTTGTACAAGCTGGTGAAATTAGCAAATCATTTAATGGAACACAGTCATAATTAATATTACCTGTTGCTGAACCCATATGTTTGGGCTCCTGTGACATGTCAAATTATGTGGGCATTTCATCAAACGTGACCTGCTACACTGTGATGTCTTTTCAGACACTATAATTGCAATATGATGCTGTTTTGTATATTTACAAGGATATGTGTTTATGACAGGATGCAACATGTGACTTCAACATTTCCTAAAATGTTAATGAAATTAATTCATTGTGTTTGTGTGTATGGGTAATGAGAGAAAGGAACAGAGAAAAGCAGAGCTCTGCCGCCCAACAAGACATTTGTTTCATCTGAACATCAAGGGGTGCTCGGCTCTTTTATGATTGCTTCAGATTTTACACTGCTCTCTTGCCCCTGGCCTCAAATGCATAAAAACTAAATGATACATATGCTACATGTAAATGTAAAATGCGTTTCCTCTTTATAAAAATAACATCTGATATATGTATATATTGAACAGTATGTGTAATAGTGTCCATGCCATAATCACTTTGAGAGGTTGTTGTTGTGTGTCTCAGAGACAAAGAAAAACAAAAACATTTTCTTGCAGTTACAGTAAACACCACTTACCTCACTGTGAGAGGGAACTATAAGCTATTATATTACCATACAAAGCATGACTTCAATTATCCAAACATAACGCAAGATATATTTAGCAGATTAATCTGACAATGTATTTATTCAGTGAAATAGTTCAATATTTTCTAGACAACTTGCCTCAAATATTTATTAGTATTTATTGTTCTCAGGCAACATGTTCCAATGGCGTTGGTCATCCCATGGCTTTTCTCTTTGTGCCGCTGTGAGGCTGACATTTGTAATTTTGTGTGCAAAACCCCGGGAAGCCTTGGATGGATTACTATGACATTTGGTAAAGACATGTATGATGAATCATACTCACTTTGGTGATCCTTCACTTTTAGTCTAGTGCAATCATCGGGTCAGCATTTTAATTTGTCTCATACTTTGGTTTATGATGAAATACCTGCAAAACTAATTACTTTTTAATCAGCCTACTTTGTGTTTAGAGCCATTTAGGAAATGCCAGCATGCAGTTCAGTACAGCTGAACTAGGAGGAGCATGGCTGGGTTGCTGTGAACTCTTTGTTGTGCTATTGACCAGTTGCATTTTAATGTCTGGATGAAATAAATGTAAAATACCTTTAAATGGTTCTGCCACAATGGTTCATTTTAACTTTTCCTCTGAGTTGTTTAAACCTATTTTAAAACACAACTT
>VUQI01061721.1:35517-48231 GCA_015106735.1 Paratilapia polleni
AAGGGGGGGGGGGGGTACGTCAGACATATTAAATGGATTACAGCAGCAGACAGAACAAAGCTTTATGTCTGATTCCTATCTTTTTTCACTTACAAGTAAGAATTCAGTCTAACCTCATTTTACTCTTTCCCCCATGGAAGCCTATTAGAGTTGTTGTCAGATGTTGTCTTTTGGGGGGAAAGAGTTAAAGCAAGCAACTCTAACAACAAGAGAGGACAATAACAACAGAACATCTTAAGTGTAAATCCCTGAATTGGGCTGGTTACGTGGGCATTATAATTAACCACATGTTAATGTCCATCAAATGAGTGTTAAAGTGCTTTGAGTTGGCATCACTACCTGAAAAGTATTCTTTAATGTTAAAGTACAACACTGACAAAAAACACCATATGATGTAGATTCAGATTGCTAAAGTCTGAGCAAACCTGTGTGCTCCTTTACATACCTTTGCACGAGTCTGTGTTTTTAAATGCATGTGCTTTTCCTGTTTCCAAACACTCCTTCATACAGTGATGGGAATTATATAATGATAGCAACAGGGATTCTGTGATACTAGATACATTGCAAGGTAATAATATACAATACATTATGATATCTTTGCAAATGATGGACAAAATAACCCTAAAAGGCAAAAAGCAAGAATTGTATATTTAGAGTAATCATTGCATTGTTTGTGGCTATTGTCAATATTATTCAGCTTTACTTGTGCTAATAATCTTTGATTTGTTTTCCCTGCTGTCTTCCATTTCCTCCCCTCTAAGTATCTTCTTCATCGCAAGTTAGTTTACTTTATTTTACCCTCATTCATTTGAAAAGCGCCACCACAAAGACCCGTGTATTGTATTGAAACTATTGTGATCAAATGTCCATATTTGGCACCAATGTATTGATAAAGAAGAGGTAATGCAGTGTATTGCAGTATTGGTATTTTGTCCCATCCCATGTAAGGCAGATTAAGACCTATATGAAAATCATATTGCTTGTAACCTTTTCATGCAAACAGTCATGTAAAAGATATATTTTGTCTGTCTGAATTTGTATTTATTGGTATTAACTCTTAGATTTAGTCATAAATATTGATGTATTTTGGACATTGTGATATTCAGGGCAAATATGGTTCATTATTCTTATGATCCAATCTACTTTTAATCTGATCTCATTCAGGCATAGCACAAAAAAACAATTCCTCCTCATTTTCATTTTCATTTTCATTTTGACATGAAAACCCTCCATTATCACTGAAACATGCACCGTGGTGCTATAACATCACACATTTTGACATAATGAGCTAATATAAAAAGGCTTTTCTCTTACTGTGTCCCGAATCATCTACAGTATTTGTAAAACAACAGCCCACTACAGACCATTACAACATTACCCACTAACTCTTCCATCCTTCCAACCATTACAAACACTCCTTCACATCTTGGACTTTCTTGAAAAAAGCATCAATCATCATAAAATACCATGAGACAGAATTGTAAACTCTGTAAATTTATCACAGCTGCAAACATTTAAGTTGATCATGAATGAACCCTGATGAATTTACAGACTATAAACTATAAAAATATAAATTACTTCCAAAATGACCTACCACGAATATGCACTCGTACATATTGGCCTGCACACTGCGTTGCTGAATCTGAAAAGGTGAGGCAGGTACTACATTTTTGCTGTGTGAATGTAGCTCCCACTGTGCCACTGATGTGCACTAGTTTCTCACTGAAATGCATGATGGGACCGTTTTTTTCTTTCAAAAAAGGACTATTGTCTGTCTGAACACTGTGTTCATCCTGGCTGTGAGTCAGATCCTAAAGCAGGTCAGATAACCCTTGCAGACCTATTCACAATGAATGGCAAGCAGATTTTCCTGCACTGTTGCTTTGGTGTGAAAGGGGTGTTTGTTGTCTGAGAGAGCTATTGTCCAGTATTGATACCCTTGAGTGTAATATCTCTGAGCAAAACTCCATTTCCTCTTCCAGCAGGCAGCGATTGATCACTGCTCCTTCTTTCCAAGCTGAGCCATCTGTAAGGAAAACAATTTTTCTGTCATTGTGGATTCAATTGGAGCCATCAGTCAAGTTGACAAATGAGTCCTTCTTCCTTTAAATTAACAAATTCAGGAATGCTTTGGAGTATTAACTATTTTATTAGGTTACAGTGCACTATGTGCTTAATTCTTGCAGTCATCTGGTTGGCAATCAAGAAACTGATCGTCAGAACACACCACTCCTGCACTAAGCACAGCCTGTTTAAACATTTGGAGACAGCTATTTTGGCAAATACCATTGATTTTCCTCCAAAGCGAATTAGTGGACTCAGCAGCATTGATGGAAAACAAAGCATTACAGAGATTGGCTGCCATTGTTACGATGCTAATTGCCTGAGGTGTCATTTGTTCCCCAACTGAAACAGGGAAAAAATAAGCTTGTTTTTTTTTTTTTTGCCTTTCACCTTCTGTGTTTGTGGCTACAAACAAAGGAAAAGAAATATAAAGGAGTCAGAGAAAACACATGTAATGAAATTAGTCAAGCCTGTTTAATGTGTGTTTTTTTTTTTGTTTTTTGTTTTTTCTTTTTGGAGTACTCCCTTCTTGTCAGTACTGTCATGACTTTTTCCTCATCTTTCTTGCTAGCAAATGCAATGTAAACCACAAACTGAATATGGAGTTACACCAGCCCTAATTATTATGTATCTGTCTGTAAGTATTTCCAGGTACGAACAAGGCTTGCTAAAAATGATAGCTTGAGACGTGGCAGCATTGCCTTTTGCTTCATTTGAGGCATGATGGATGCTGGGTCACTCTCTCTTTTAGGCAGCAGTAAGCTAGAACAGAGAAACTGCAGCGGCTTTTGAGTTAATTTATTTTCTTTCCTAGGTGTCTGCTCACTCTTTCTCTCTTCTATTTGATTAATGACACCATCTCTTTGGTGGCCATTGTAATAAAGTCAAATGAGGTCTCGAATGGCCCAGGCTTTGTAGAATCAGCACTGGGTAATTGAGGGGGTGGATGTCCCAGGTGGAGCTCTGTGTCGTTACAGCAATGAAATAGTGTTTCACTTTTCCCTTCAGCAGAGTTAGTGAAGACAGTAATTGTGGTAGAGAGATTGTGCTTCACTGCACATTGTTGTATGTTTGGAGGGTTGTGCTCATGTTGTGTTTTAAAGGTTACAGAGCTGGTGGTGTGGAAGAAACATCCTTGTTTTCTGAATACATCAAATCGTGCTCATTTTGTCTCCCGAATAATGGTGGCAGAGGAGCGACAATTGACACTTTGTAATCCAATGTATCTTTCTTTCTGAGGGAGACATCCCATATTGAAATTGGAATTTGCACAGAAATCCTGGTAATCCTTAATATCTCCTTTCACCAGGCAAGATTTTACTCTGTTGTATGCATATTTACCTTTAAATGGGATTGTCTTTTATACCTCTGAGGCTGTTTAGGAAGCTCACGAGTAAAAAGTGTAACAGAGCACGAGATTTGTGCTGCGAATATGGCTCACAATTTTTTTTCTCCTTTTCAGGTTTAAATTCAGTCCATTCTGCAAAAACATAACTGGAACAGAAAAAAAAAAAAGTTCTCAATATGTCAGGTCTGTGGAGTGTCCAAGCTTTGGTGGGGTTTTTTTCTTTTTTTTCTTTTTAAATAAATGTATGTAAATCAGCACGAGGCCACTGATATATGTTATGTTTTAAGTGCAGTATGATGTGTACCAGGGTGTAAAAGATAAGATCCTGAAATGCAGCTGTTGCCGATACTCTTTTGTGCTGTGGTGGGAAATGGACAGTTACAACCTGAGGTGGCAAAAGTACAGACATTCTTCACTTAAGTAGAAGTACAGATACTTGCGTTAAAAAATATTAGTAAAATGGTGAAAGTTGAAGGACTGATTCAACTTCTTCACTCAAATAAAAGTGAAAAAGTAGAAGCTCTTTGGAGGACATTTCTACCAGATGTATTTGTGCAAAGTTAACTGAACTCCATGTCATATTAATATAATAATATAATAACATTAATACAAGGGAATAATAATTGTATTTCAACTTCAATTCCAATTCCTGAACATCTGGTATGTAAAACACAAGCAGAGAAAAACAAAGGCAATTAAAAAAAAAACAAGCAAATAAACAACTTTGCTATTGCCTACATTGTAGATGGGTGACTTTGGTGCACACCACCACACTTGATCTTAGGGTTCCCTGATTTTCTGACTATACTCATGCCAAATTTGTAGGGTTTCAAACATCAAACCAATGTTTGAAGGCACTGTGCATCTTTGAGGGGAAATAACTCCCCTCAAATGCATTAAACCCATATACTGCCTATGGTTAAACCTAAAGTAGTAAGCCTGTTTTGAAAATGTAAGGAGTAGAAAGTAGAGATATTTGTGTAAAAATATAGGGAGTAAATTAAAAGGTTGTCAGAAAAATAAATACTCAAGTAAAATACAGATACTTAAAGAAGAAGTACAGTAATGAAGCAAGAAAGAAAGGCCAAAGAGAAACTAAAAAACTTCATGTTGTATACAGGAAACAATTGGAAATAGCTTGAAGAAGCAAATTAATTGCTCCAAACTTAATTTAGGTTAGGCTTTTGCCATTATTTCTGCAGTAAAGACAATGGATCAAAATGCCAGTTGGCTCTCTGGGCTAGTGAGTAGTCTGTGGTTTTACATTAAAGGGTTGCATTTACATTTTTGAATCCTGGATAAATAGAGATTTTATTCTAAGTAATTGTATGTGGTATGAGTAGCAATAGAGAAGATGGGTTAGCTCAATAAGAACTTGGACTTAATCAACACAAAATCCAATAAAAAACACTGCAATAATGAGTTATTTATATATGGGCTTCTTGGAAAAGGACAAAAACAGCACCATCAGTTACCACCCAGCACTAATTACCACTTAAACACTGTTTAAAAGAAGAAAAAGGTATTTTTTTAAAACTGTGTAAGGTGTCCAAAAGTTGCACACAACTGATACCAATGAAAATGTGTGGAGGTAAACACAAGCTTTTAATAATCTTCTAGAAGTACAAAATGTGCGTTCCTTTTTTAATGTACTGTCTTGCAACTCAGCTTCAAAACAGCAAATGTTTGCCATACTGCACTTAATGAGATAGATGCAGCGTGATCTCTGGTCCACACTCCTACTTAAACAAAATAGTTGGATAATTATCCTGCATCATCATACTGATACCCCTTTCTGAGGATTGAGTATTGTAAAACTGCATTAAAATAAAAATATACTATTTGAAAACTACCATAATTATATGTAAGGAGGGTGAATTTAAAGTAAATTCAATATAATGACAAACATGTCGCAAAATATACATTCAAAGGCTAATTCTGAGATGGTTTTTTACTTGCAATTTTTCTTTCAATCAAAAAAGTTCCACCCTAAGAAAACTATACTGGATACATATGTACAGCATGTTGAACTTCTCTTTTTTTGCCCTAAACAGTAGGGCTGTGCAGCTGAAATACTTGGCTGAGGTTACAGTTACAATTACAGTTACACTTAATATGAAAGGCAAACTCTGGTGTCCTGCTTGACACGTTGTTGTGCAGACATCCAACCATTGTGTGCTCCAAACGCTCGCTTTCAGCTTTGGTACATAGGGAACGCTTCTTTTAGTGTTCCTACTGAAAATTAGCACTAGACATAAATTGTGAGGTGGAGATTCATGCATTATGGATGTTGTTCCAAGGGATACTGGACTGGAATGAACTCAAAAAATACCCCTACAGTATGTTGAACAGAGGCTAAGCTACTATCTTATTAGGTATTTAACACTGACACTGCAAGATGCTGTGGGCATCTGCAACCAACCAGAATTTATACACTTCCTTCGGCTGTGACGATATTGTTCCAATTTGTATTTGTCCTATTTTCTTGCTCTTCCCGTTCATCCCCTTAATGTCTTCGGGTGGCTATTTCACCCTTTTCTGGAATTTAGACCCTTTATCCACACTCTAAGACAGTTTGAGTCCCAACACTTCATTGAAGCCATCACTCTTAAATACTTAGTGAAATATTCATGCCCAGTATGGCATGTTTTATAGATGCACCATTAAATCAAATGAATAAATTCTTTTTAGCATCTTTTTATCCCAATACCCTAAACTTACTGTGGTATCTTTCCAGCTTTGAGGTCTGAACTTAAAGTTAACTTATGTGGGTTATGAACAGGTTTTGGCTGCACAGTGTTCCTTTTATATCATCCACAATTCAAGCTGTCCACAGATGTGGTTCGACTCATTAGACAGTAGAAAGAGAATCTGAACAGACAGTGCCCAGACCTGCATGTGATCCTGAAATGATCTAATGATAAAGGCCCTGTCAAGTCACCTGTACTGTAACCTTGTCTAAAATTGGTTGCAAAACTGAAATAGGAGAGTGAAATAATTCAACTTAACTCTCTGCTCTACCATTGCTACCCTTTTCTAATATTTATCATGTTTGCAACACAAGCTTATTTATAAATGACCTAAAAAGCTTTATTTTGTCCCAAAATAACCACAAACAAAATCAATGTCCATTATTATGCAAAAAGATAACCTCATTTGCATGAATTGGTGAGTATAAACACAGATTACCAATGCTCTCTCACAGCAACAAGGTTCTGGGTTTGAACCTACAAGTTCTGGAGCTGGTCTATGTCGAGTTTGCATGTGCCTACACCTGATCTGGGCTCTCTTTTTTCACTTTATAAACCCTAGCCTGTGAGGAGAGACTTTCCCAATCACAGTTCAGAGCAGACCAGTTCAGTAGTTGAGAGTAGTATAAAGAGCAGAGGACTTTTGCCTGGGAACACAAGGTGTGAATTCCATGTAAAGCTCAAAGTCATATATGTGTATGTGTGCATATGCCTATATGTGCACTAGAGGACTTTCTATTTTCAAATTCTGTTTTTTGGAAGGGGTTCTTTTTTGCCTTTTTGGCATTTCTGTCAGCTGCAGCTAAGTGTTCATAAAACATGGCTGCCAATAGTACTAATTATTATATTCTAACAACAGCATGCAGCTTCCATCATCAGTAAAAGTCCTGCTTTCAGCGACCAACCCATTCACCTTTATGCTTTCCAAAACAGCAGATGACCATTTGTCTGTTTTAATGGCAGCCGATAATCACCGTCCCCAATAGGCTCCCTAAAGGACACCCCTGTGGTGCTTTTGCTTTTCTGAACTCTCCTCAGCTCAGTCACAGTGTGCAGTTTGTGGCCTGAAGATCAGTAAAAGCCACCGGGAAGCTAAACGCTCTACCTTCTTTTATTCGTGATCACCATTTTAGACAAAAGCTGCAGAGTGGAATGGATTAGGTGACCTGTGCGTGGAACCTGGAAATAAGATCCTAACTGACTCTGTGTACTGTGCAACTTGGGCTGTTTCTCTGAGCCCTTGTTGATGTTACCCTACTGTACAGATTTACGTGTATGGTATTTTTCAGTAATATATTTCGACATGCACGCCAGTCCAGATACACAACCAGAAACTAATATACAGCACAGCACAAAGGGGCAGTTTAAAATCTGCATTTATAAATTAGCTAACATCTGCCTCCAGATGGTTCTGTGAGATGGTTAGAAGAAATTGAGAGCCTTTAGGGATGACTGGTGGAGAGAGCGTCAGCTCTTGCAGAGAAGCTGTCTTCCTTTTGAGGAATCGTCATCCGATGCACACGTGCCCTCTGGAGAGATTTTCCCACAGATGGTTGTCTGCATATGTAAGTTTGTCAGTATTTTGCCTCAAATCTAGAGGCACTCAGGTCCTTATTAGCAGGTAATGATAGCAAACAGTTTGGTGTGTTAACAGCATTCATTTCATTTTAATTACATGGTAATTTTTTATTATTGATTTAATCTTAACTTTTACTATTTTTGGCAGAGTGAGAAAGGACTGTCTTAGACAGGATCACTGGAAATGGCCGATCCCTCATTCGTGTAATCACCTCCATTTCAGCCATTGTTCTTCAGTCATAAATGAGCACAAGATGTCTGCTGGAAGTTAATTAATGTCTGAAAACTGTCACAAAAATCTGGAGGTGATGGCAGCAGACCAAATGTTGAGACACCTGACTCCTGGGTGTAAACTCATTATTGTTGACTATGATTTCCACTGTGATGTAAACATTTGCAGGTGTTAATAGTCCAATGGATGGTTTGAGTTAAAAAGGTAAACATATTTTGTTTCAGTGGAGTAAATGGTGTTTGGTTAAAATTTAATAAATTATATTTAATCTGTCAGGAAATGCCAGTATTTTTAAGGTAGATGTACCTTTGAACAATTGTCAGTAGCACAGCTCTAAAGTGTGAATCTGAAATTCATTAAATGGTACTGGAGCAAAGAATGTTCTGGTGTGTGAGACTAAAAACTAGGCCAAAGCTGACTTTGTCACTGACTTTCCTATTTCGAAAACTGCAGGCAGTGAAACTGTACAAGTGAGACATATTCAAAGGCAGGACTCTGAAGCCCTTGAAATAGGGCTAGATTATGTCTGAGCTGGTAGGCTGAAGTGACAGTGCCTGCAAATAATCTTTAAGATTTATTTCATTTGATTTTATTTAATTTTGCATTCATTTGGGTGTTTCCTAATTTCTTGAGAAATTAGTATGTATCCTTCAAAATGAGACTGTAGAAGCTTTACTAGACTGGTGAATTTATTGTCTTAGATTTCTACTAAATGAAAATAAAACATTTTTTTTAGCAAAAGTTCTTTTGTAGGTTTAGTACACTAACTGTACTAAATACATTTACATTTACATTTAAATACATTTAATGGCTATTGTTGTAGTTAATGTACACCATCTTCACTTTTCCACACTGAAAATTAAAGTTCAACTTTGCATTTGCAGCTTATCCAAGACTAAGCTAACAGAGCCAAAGTTTCTGCCCTTTAAAAATTCTTTCTTTGACCTCCCAGCCCTTCTCTCTCAGTTCAAACCTCTCATTTTTCTCTGTTGATCACTGGTGAATTTCAGGCTCTCAGTCAAGCCGCTGCTCTGAGTGAATCAATGAGGAGCTATTCTTTGGTAGAGTGCTCTTCTGGAAGGCCTCCAGCACAATCTTGCTGTCAAGAAGTCTGATTATGTACAATGGCCCCTGGTCCTAGATACAAGCTTTTGTGCTTCTGACTGCTTGAATACCTTAAACCCCTGTTTGATTGGGAAGAGTTGCAGGTATATTTATTTATTTCTTATCATGGAATTCAAATTTTTGAGAACTTTGGACAAAGTAAACTTGCCAATAATGTATTTTTTATAAGCTACTTAAATGAACTGAGACTATGTAAATGTTGCAAATAATGGCTGTGTCTTCAGCTTTAGAAACTTAGTGTTTTCATGTTTTACCCCATAGCTTTAGCATTTGTAGCCCATCATTAGCTCAGCAGTAAACACATTTAAAGTTATTAAATTTTTTACACAAGTGCTTTGTAAACTGTGAACTGTGAAATCCAGTGAGATGAAATGTTTTTGGCTCCCAACCAGACTGATGCCAGCCAGTGGTATCGTTACTAGATACACTCTTCATGGCATAGATGCAACAAAATGCCAGAAACATTCCTCAGACAGTTTGGTCCATGTTCACATGATAGCAGTTGCTGCAGATATGTTGGCTGCACATCTCCTGTTCCACCACATCCCAAAGGTGCTCTACTGGATTGAGATCTGGTGATTGTGGAGGCCATCTGAGTACAGTGAACTCATTGTCATGTTCAAGAAACCAGTTTGAGATGATGTGAGTTTTATGACATGGCGTGTTATCCTGCTGAAAGCAGCCATCAGAAGATGGGTACACTGTGATCATAAAGGGATGGACATGGTCAGCAACAACACTCAGGTAGACTGTGGTGTTTAAATGATGCTCAGTTGGTACTAAGGGCCCAAAGTGTGCCAACAAAACATCTCCCACACCATTACACCACCAGCAGCCTGAACCATTGATACAAGGCAGGATGAAACCATGCTTTCATGTTGTTTACGCCAAATTCTGACCCTACCATCCGAATGTTGCAGCAGAAATCAAGATTCATCAGACCAGGCAACATTTTTCCAATCTTCTATTGTCCAATTATGGTGAGCCTGTGTGAAATGTAGACTCAGTTTCCTGTTCTTAACTGACAGGAGTGGCACCTGGTGTGGTCTTCTGCTGCTGTAGTCATTCTGCTTCAAGGTTCGACATCCTGTGAGTTCAGAAATGCTCTTCTGCCTGCCTTGGTTGTAATGAGTGGTTATTTGAATTACTGTTGCCTTCCTATCAGCTTGAAAGGGTCTTCTCTGACCCCTGGCATAAACAAGGCATTTTATTCTATTTTTTTTTGGACCATTCTCTGTAAACCCTAGAGATAGTTGCATGGGAAAATCCAAGAAGATCAGCGATTTCTGAAATACTCAGACCAGCCTGTTTGACACCAGAGTCGCTTAAATCACCTTTCTTCCCCATTCTGAAGCTGGGTTGGAACTTCAGCATGCTGTTCTGACCATGTCTACATGCCTAAATGCATTTAGTTGCTGCCATGTGATTGGCTGATTAGATATTTGCATTAACAAACAGTTGAACAGGTGTACCTAATGAAGTGGCTGGTGAGTGTAGTGTTAGCATGTTAACACTGTCATTGTAAGCATGTTAACATTTAGCATTTATCTTAAAGTGCCAAGCCTATAGTGTGTACAGAGGTGCCAGCATAACTGTGCACTCTTAATCTTGTCTGTCTCTGTGACTTTTTTTGTCACCATGACCTAGAGAGTTTCTCAGTGTATGAAAAAATAAATCCTTGTTAACATTTAATGCTAACAAGGAGATGTTAGCATGTTGTTGCTATGTTATTATGTGCAGTGTCAAATCCCTTGTTGAGCTTCACTTCACACTAAAAGGATCCAAGAAAATGACATGTTAAAAATATCACACAGGTTTCTTTGCGGCAGTAACACACTGACAAAGCAGAATTCAGAAAAAATTAAATGGTTGCAAATTTGGATCTTAATGGAGACACATTTTAATTTGGAAAGAAAAGAGAGAATAGATTGGTTCCACCCTTTCAGTTTCCCCTTGCTTCCTTTCTCATCCTTCTCACATACCCCTCAGGCAAAATTAATTTAGCTGTGTTATTCACAGTAGGTTTGCTAGTTGGCTTGAGTCTTTGACTCCCTGAAGAGTTCTGTAATTACAGATTCTCACCACTGTGAATAAAAATAGTGTGTAACTGTGCAATTGTGTGTCAGTATGTGTTTAAGTTTTTATCTTTTCCAAGTTTACATGTTCCTTTAAGAAATAATCTGCAGTCTGTTGCAGTGCATATGCACAAGTATTATTGACCAATCAAAGTGCTTTACACTGCATGCCACATTCACCTGTTCACACACACATTCATACAGCACTTTCACACTCTCACACACTCACACTATGGTACACTGTCAGTGTACAGCTCCCCTTTGTTTAAACATTGGAAGTTAAAAAGAGCTCCTCTGCATACCCTGTAGGGTCTGTGAAGCTTTGTGTTAATGGACAAGTTAGATTATGCATGCATGCACCGTTGCATTGACTATTCTGTGTTTCTGGCAAGAAGACAAAAAAAGTTTTCTTCTTCTAGGGCATCCTAAGTTATTGCAAGAGTAGCTTTCTAATTTTTCCAGATGCACTTCAAAGAAAAAAATAATAATTTCTGCCAGCTTGACACATTAATTAGATTACTGTTTCAGGTTTTCAGTAATACGAGGGAGCAGTATCTTCTTGTGTGGCACCCTCAAGAGGACCTGCCTCCGTAACTGAGACAAATTATAAATCAAGTCTGAGCTGTTGAAAATCAATAGCAAGGTGCAAATTAGATCTTATTTGATTTTTCATCTCCCTCTTTCAATATTTCCCAAGAAGTGAGATGGATGGGGTTTTTGTATGAACAAGCATGCAGAGAAACAAGCAAAATAAATTGTTGGAGACAGATTGTACTTTAATCCCAAATGACTTGTTTTGTTTTCTCTGTGTTTTACCGAGGAAGAGAATTATCATTGTTATATTGTGATGATTATCATAAAATTTAGTTTACAGTCTTGGAGATAAATAAATCTCTAGACTGCTTCTGATACGCAGACGTACCTAGAGATAACAGTTATTATATAAAGTAAAGCTGAAAAGATTATAATCAATATACAAAAGACAAATAATATCAAATATTTTGAAATGACAAATGTCAATTATTACCTAGCTTACCACACTCAATTTTGAGAATTTGCTACACTTCTTATTCAATAATGTGTCGGTAGCGAACTGGGATTCACTGCATTTTGAAAGTAATTTTTTTGTATTAGTTGTAGCTTTTACAATTTAACCAGAAAATGCAGGTTATAGGTTATAGTTAGAAGCCTCTTTCTGCTGCTTATTGTGGCTAAAGTGGCTTTGCTGTGCAGCTACAATGCAGCCACAGCTTGTCAGCACAGCACACTTCCACTCATGTAACTCTAAACTGTTTTGTCTGTTGATTTTACCTTTTAGTGGCCCAAGTTAATGGCCTATTTCTGGGAGAGGGAATTGATTTAGTTACATGAGATGAAGGAATAAATGAGTAGAGACGGATGTAGATATGGTGTCATTTGTCTTTTGAAAGCTCTTTTTTTTTTTTTTTTGAGTCAGTGGCTAACAGGGTGCCAAGTGAGAGTGAGTGTTTTAGATGATAAAGAAACACTCATAATTTTTCTTGCATCACTCACCAATGCAAC